>JAXIVJ010000823.1:0-175620 GCA_036785665.1 Chirona hameri
TTACGTTAACCATTGACTAATAGAACACAACCCTCATACCTATCACTAACACTTGTCATTCAGTTCAACATGGCCTGCTGGCATGTCACACTTTTCCGTGCCGTCATTCCCGTCGCCATTCACTCACCACTGGGACAGGCTTATCCCGCCGACCGGTCAGCTCACGGCATACGCTAGTTATCGTTCGGAACTGCCGACCAGCAGTGAACAGCGAGGTCTCTCCATTGCGGATGTGATGAATCTGACCAGCAGGCAGCTGGGAAAGGGCAAATTACGGGAAAACCCACATCGCATGCGGACGGGCTTAGTGGAGACAACACGGCCATTATATGGTCATTATGACGTCAGCAGGGCTCAAATGAGTTTGTAGACCTCGCGTTCTTTGCGCACTTTCCCTACCGGAGAATCCCGGGAATTCCCGTGAATATCAGCTGTCTCGTTCTTTGCGTATACTTTCCCTTTTCCGCGCCATATTTGTACAAAGCGCGCCAGAAATGAGCGCCGCAGTTAGTTGATAAGCGTCCCACGCTTATAACTCTCGGTACTCAGCAAGTACTTGGTAACGAATGCAATGTCCGAGCTCAAATTAGCCTGCCTACGCATGGTTATTTATCATGAAGGTATGTAATATGTTTCCTACCCTCTATCCTTTGCGAATATGTACCAAACTTTAATGAACAATCAACAAAAATTTGAAAAAGAGCATTGAAATCGGCAGTTTAGTTTGGCCCCAGACGGCGATCAATCTAGTGTTTTTGACTCATTAAAAAATGGATGTTTTCCCCATGAATTTTCAACATACAGGTGTTCAATGCATCACAATGCACACATGACACATTTATCTCAACCGTTTTTCCATATTCAGTCAATAAACATTTAAGAAAACCGTGATGCATTCGGCGGTTTAACTTGGGCACCTACGACGACGTATTTAGTGTATGCGATTTGTTGAGAGGTAATTCAACGAGAGGTATTCAACGTTGAACAGATTGAAGCAAAAGCGCCAGATATGTCGCGATTCAAATAGTGGAGGGAAAACACCGATCATGAACTCCGAAAGAAGTATATGTACTTTGTTATATTTCCCCTCAAACAATCATTTGAGAAATATTAAAATTAGTGATTTCATTTTTTAATTGAGACTCGATCAATTTAATACAATTCATGTTGCATAAAATAAAGCAGAAAATAGATCAAAGGTCAATATTTCCCTTTAAGCTGTATGTCAACTTACCAGGACACATCAACCAGAAATAACGAGCGGCACAAAATCGCTACAATTATATTCGTAGTGGTGACTGGTGAAAACTCGACACGGTCCAACTTTTGTGATACGTGATTTTTAGGGACCGAATGGCAGCTAGTCTGGACCGAACAAACACGCGATGCTATTAATTCGGCCATCAGCACCGTAATAACCAGCCATGGTTATGGCGAGGTAAGCCGCGCCATCGCGGAACCAGCTACCAACCGAATCACCGACCGCACGGCCAGTGTGCCGCAAGATCTACGCGTTTGTGGATACTTTCGGCTGCTTGCAGTATTATAAGTTATTGGAACTATGTGTTAACCTTACTACAATTATTTATAACCAGTAAGGCGCCGTAGTTGGCGATGAACGAGCGAGCGCGAAGAAAATGTATGGGGAATTCCAACGTGATCGGGCAAGTAGTTTCTGAGATACAAAAAAATGGTGCGCACGTGCGCACGTGCAGAGGCACCCACCTTTGACTCGGGGGAAAGTAGGGGATGAGTCTGAGAGGTCCCTAACCACACACCAAATATGAACACAATCGGCTCAGCCGTTCCTGAGATACAGAATAAGGATGTGCACGTGCGCACGTGCAGAGGCACCCCACCCCTGACTTGTGGAAAATTGTTGGCTGAGGGGTTCCTAACCACACACAAATTTGCACACAATCGGCTCAGCTGTTGCAGAGTTTTTGCGAGAAACACTTTTCAACACCCCTCACGCGGCACGCGCCACGCGCAGTGGTAGTCACCCACATGAGTCGGCACTGATCTCAAACAGGGTAGGTTGGATGGGGCTGCTCAGCAAAGAAGTCAGCTTGTCAATCGGACGTGTGGTTGCAGACTGCAGAGATATGAGCAACTCAAAAGTGTCGCCACGGGTCGGGTCGGGTCGGGTCGGGCCAGGCCGGGCCGCTCATAATCAGATTTTTCCCTTATACCACGGAAGGACGAGCGAGAGCGAAGCGCTCGCTCGTAATAACGATGCAATTTTCAGAAAGTCCTGACAAACTGTCGGTATAACAGAGCTTAATATAATATCCCCGTTGAAAAGTTGCTCATATTACCCAAAACCCAAATATCCCAAAATATAGTTTTTGTCAAAAAAAAACCCAAATATAGTTTTTAAATAGTTCTGAGGGTTCTTGGCTTATAGGTTCAAGGCAATAATTGTCTTCACATTTCTAGCATAAGATATGACTTATGTAATGCAAGTACCGAAGCCGACCATTCTACATGATAATGATGTCATTATCACCACGCCACTGCATTGTTTAGGCCATGTTTCATCAGCCAAGGCGGCTGTAGAAAGCTGTACATGGAGTGATGCGGCACAATTTGCCCACTGGCCACCGACCACTGACCACTGACCACTGACCACTGACCACTGTCTGACCGTGAGTGACTGTTGCCACCAGCCGCAGACCATCCCAATACCGAGAATGCAGGTGGATGCAGGTCGGATCACAATCGTAGCCGCCGTGCTTGTACGCCACCTTACAAGCACGGCGGCTATAGGTAAACTAGAAAACTCTTTCAGCTGAGCTGCGTCGCGAGTCTTTCTACGAGCCCCGGCACCCTTTTGTGTGCCCCGGCACCGTTTATCGCACCCTTTATTGGCTTTTCCATTACGGAAGTGCCTGATCCTGAATGTAAAACAAAGATGATAGCCTGGAGGCTCTCCTCTGTGTTTTGTGTCGTATAGGTAATGGGCAACCGAAGGTCGCATGCATGCCAGCGTTAAGGAATGACAATGGTGATGCCCATGGCTGGCGCAATGGAGCGTTCACGGTGCATGGAACGGCCGAACGTGATCAACTGCAAAGGCCGGAAACCACGCTTTAAAATATCCGCTGCCTGACAGGTCTGCTAGAGCGTCCCATTCCATGTCACTGTGTAACGATGGGTTGCCTTGTATTTGCTCTATTAGCGCTGTAGAGGCACACTTTCATATAATGGCTACGTAATCGAAATCTGAGCAAGTATACTGATGTTCTTAGTCGTGAAGGACGCATGGTTAAACTGAAAAATGAATGTTAAGTGGGTTGTATTTCAATATTATGTATAAACGCAACCTCAAACGAAAATATGCCGGTTGGATATGGCTGAAATATGAGTAGATGTATGACCATGTGCTGGTAGATGTTGGTGGAAATAAGCATTTCATTCGATAGCGAATTTATTTGTATTTTATTTTATTCAACTGCATCACCAACGGGATGAACCCAATGAAATCCTGAGTAATATAACATGAAATAGACTAAATATTTCAAATATATGGCTAGAACTCTGGCGTTGAACCTTCCCAGCGTATCCGTACAGATTACGGATAATAACCTTGCGACGCGCTATTCTGTGAGCCTATTAGTTGGCCAAGGCAAGCAACTGACCTCCTAATTTTCCAGATGTATTCGCTCAATGTTAATCCCCGCGCCTTGCGTAGGGACTTCACCGACTTAGACTGAATTTGTGAAATTGATCTTACAAACGGCGTGCATACCTAAGATAAGATAACATACCCCGACCGTAATCGCGAATGTTTTTGTGACGACTCTTCTTGTATGTATTTAGTGGTAAAATGTATATTTAAGCATATTTGAGCAAATTATTTTTAGTACATACATTAAAACGTACCAAAGATTAACCCGCGCCGCGCCGGTGCTCGGCGCCACCTTCGCCTTGCCGGGGGTGGGGGCGTTTCGACGCCCCCTCTAACTCGGCTCCTATAAAACGTAGACAAAACCGAAAACACCATAAGAAAGCTAGTCAAAATGATTTTTGAAACTATTTCAGGCATTTTTGTTCTCAGGTCAATATTGAGGTCACCAGAAGTCATCAAAGGTCAGATTTTCAAGTTTTAGGACTTCTCTCCAAAAAAAAATCCCAGATATCACAGGAACTATGATAGTTAGGGACAAACAGAAAAAGCAATAGACATCTCTTGAAAAATGCAATCGCTGAAGTGTCCTCAGATTTTAGCTCTGGTCAATAGTTTAGGCTCTAGAGCTCATCAAATGTCAAATAGGCCTTTTTTATTTACAAAAACAGTTTTCACAAATATCTTTTTACCTAACAAAGAAAAGGAAATCACGTTGACGCCATCGTGTTTGTCTCGTCAAGGCTCTTTACATCATATGCATGATGGCAAGGTTAGGTGAACTTATAAATTTTTACCTCAGGTCAAGGTCAAGTGGTGACCCAATTAGGTTATGTTGCGCATTGGGAGACGTGTCTCGACGAGTCAAACACATTGGTGCCAGTTTCACTTCTCTATCTGTATTTTGTCTAGAGTTATTGGCAAAAAGGTGTTCGTGAACTCGGGTGACCTCATCTGACCCTGTAGGGGTCACTGAACAAAAATTGTCCCTGGAACTTTAAGAATGGCCTATGATAACATGATCCAGAATGAACTGGGCTGATATAATTCGCATTCTCAGAATAGGAAGCATTTGATTATTTCCCCATTGACTTATAATGTGGAGGTCACGAAATTGACCCGACCTTAGGTCACCGATATACAACATCCGAGATAAATGAATTGTAGGTACTAGTGCCCTTATGAAATCCTGTAAGTACGAAATCGATCGGCCTAAAACTGTGGCTGTGGTACGACCGGAAACATTTTTTTTGGGGTGGGGTCATGTGACCTGACCTGGTGACCTGACCTGACATGACCCGAGGTAATTTTGTTTACACTATGTGGGTAATTGATGTTCCAACAGCTGTGCTTGAAACGGCGGCGCTGCAGGTCGCCGTTTTTTCGCTATCCTTAAAAACCTTAAGAAGGGGAGGGGGTCTAGCCCCCCCCCCCGTACGGCGCGGGTTAACTAAATGTCTCTCCTATCTCAGAAAGTAATTTTCTTCACCTGATCAAGCAAATTCAGTAAGCATATTAGTCGAACGTTCACAAACAACTATAGAAAGGCTTGTGCCATGCATTGCATATCAATCATAATCTTTTCCCAGCATGACAACTGCGTAAGAAATAGCGATGATGCACATACATAACCAGTAGCGTATCCATGATTCACTCCAGAAGGGCAATTTTTTTTTTATCTGGGGCATAAAGTACCCCCCCCAAAAAAATAACTGGATTTGGCCCACTATATTTTTAAAAGGGCATATTTTTACCATTTTTCTTTTAAAAAAAATAATTCATTTTTTCGACCAAAGGGGGCACTTTCTGCCCCAGATAGTCTTCAGGGGGGATTGCTCCGTTTGCCCCCCCCCCGTGTAAACGTCCATGTAGTGCATAACCTTGTGATGCGCCTGTGACTATTCAGTATGACAAATTTGCGGATGTGGTTGGAAGCGCAGATCATATTCGACCCTGAGTGCACAGTCGGAAAGCTGCTTTGAGCTGATTAAGCTGAATACACCGTAGGCATGCGGTGCAAAGCCTCGTTAAATACGGGATCTTTATCATAATCACAGTAAAGAGACAATATTACGAAAAACATCCAACAGCGAATGGCTCTTTGCACTAGAGGTGATGTGGATTTTTCCTATGGCTATTTCTAATAATATTTGGGTGTTTAAATCCCCGTCCTCTCCTTATCTGTGACGGAGTAAAAACAGGTAATTTATTGTGAAAATTTGAAAAATCGCCACTGGTTACTCACTGCTTTGTACTTTGAGCTTGTAGAGTAGACAAAGTGTCAAATGTTCAGTTGAAGGAGATACAATTTCGGATACATGGCGACAAAGTTTATGCTTCGAATGCGTCTCAACTAGATAGGGAAGGCAGTGCGTGTTACAAGGTAAAGAATTCGCCATGCTGAAAACGATGTCTCGGCTTTGTTGTCCACTCCTAACATCCTTGTTACTTATATAACTGCCTCCGAACTTATGCACAGTTACCGATCGCTGACAAAAGATAAGATAAGCTTTTGTCAGCGATCGGTAACTGTGCATAAGTTCGGAGGCAGTTATATAAGTAACAAGGATGTTAGGGGTGGACAACAAAGCCGAGACATCGTTTTCAGCATGGCGAATTCTTTACCTTGTAACACGCACTGCCTTCCCGATCTAGTTTCTTATCTTTATCTTATCTTAATATAAATATCAACGTTCAAGTAGAATTCACTTATATTTTCCACTAAGCTAAAACATTTTCCCCAAGCTTCCACTAAGCCCAAATATAGTTACGTACCGTTGTGATTTTATTGCATTTTTTATGATATGCAAAATGTCACATTCAGGAAACTTTGAACCTTCCACATCATAGGACGTCGCCCGGCTTAAAGTCCGGCTTCAATACCATTGGTGACAAAAATGCTGGTTATTCTGTTGATGTTATTAGGACGTTGCCCGGCTTAAAGTCCGGCTTCAATACCATTGGTGACAACAATGCTGGTTATTCTGTTGATGTCATTTCAGTTTGGCAAACAAGTTCACAGCAATACCGTTCGTTTTAGAATAGCTGGGCACAAAGCAGGACTTGCAGTGGCCACTGATGTCAATATTCACAGTGTGGCCCGATGCATTTGGCACCTGTGTGTCAAGCGTCCGGGGCCCTCGGCACGTCTCACCATATTCGGAAGCGTCCGAGGAAAAATCCGCGGCGACCAACCGAGAGCATAGCTCACGTAGAGACGCGGCACAGGTCGCACGGTAGCCTTGAACCGTCCTGCGGCGCGGCGCGCGGCCCGGTGGGGATCCTGTCTGCCTGGCCTGGGGCGGTCGTGGCTCACCGCACCGCACAGCAGCGCACCGCGCGGCGGCGGCGCCGCGCGGCGGGCACTGCCCGGCCGCCAGTCGTCTGGTAAAGCTGCCAGCATGAGGACGACTGTGCTGTGTCTACTGCTGTGTGCGGCGCTGGTCAGCGGTGCTCCGAACTTGCTTCCCGGCGACCCGCGGCTGGCGGACGGACACCATCACCACGGAGACCATCACGGAGACCATGGAGGGCACGGGCACCATGCTGACGGTCACGGAGACCATGGCGCCCATAGCGACCCTGCAGGAGCGCCCTCCGGTATCGACTACGGCGCGGGGATCGAGCTGACGCTGAAGGAAGTGCTGCAGGGGGAGCATTACAACCCCTTCCTGCCCAGCTACCAGCCGCCCGCTCATCTCGCTTCGGCCAGAAGACCTGGTCAGCAGCAGCAGCAGCAGCAACAGCAACAGCAGCATCAACAGCAGCATCAACAGCAGCAACAGCAGCAGCAACAGCAGCAGCAGCAGCAGCAACAGCATCAGCAGCAGCAGCAGCAACAACAGCATCAACAGCAACAGCAACAGCAGCAGCAGAAGCACCACCACCACCACCAGCAGCAGCCGGGCTTCATAGATGCCAGCCAGGAGCACCACCAGATGGAGCTGAACGTGAATCCGGGCTCCGGTAACTCCGGGCCGAAGGGCCCCCTGGTGGCGAGCTGCTCCTCCGGTCTGGCGTGCGTGCCGGAGCAGTCGTGTGACCCGTACACGGGGTTCGTGGTGGGCACGCTGGACCGGCCGGCGGCCGACCCCCGGCAGCCGACCGTGGCGTTGCAGAGATGCCAGGCGGCCTCAGGAGACGGCGTCTGCTGCCGCGACACAGTCGGTGTGTTTCAGCCGGCCCCCGTGCCTGTCCCTGCCCCCGTTCCCGTACCAGTGCAGCCCCCAGCCGCCGGCAGCTCCCCGCCCAACACCAAGACCGGGGGCGACAGCGGGTCGAATCCCTTCGCCGGTAACCCGTTCCTGAGTGGCGGAGGCTTCGGCGGCAGCGGCGGTGGTTCCGGCAGCGGCGGCAGCGGCGGCAGCGGCGGTGGTTCCGGTGGCGGCGGAGGCGGCGGCAGCGAAGGCGGCAGCGGCGGTGGTTCCGGTGGCGGCGGCAGCGGCGGCAGCGGCGGCAGCGGCGGCAGCGGAGGCGGCAGCGGCGGTGGTTCCGGTGGCGGCGGAGGCGGCGGAGGCGGCAGCGGTAGCAGCGGCGGTGACTTTGGAGGCCTGGGTGAGCTGGTCGCCTGCGACAGGGACCAGCGATGTATCGACATCACTCTGTGCGGCAGTGACGGCTACGTTATCACTGACGGCAGCGGCCTCATCCAGATCCGACGGCCGACCAATACGGTAAGTCGCTTATACACAGACCACTATATACACTGTTTCCGTATCCGGTGGACAGCATGTTGGCTTGACATGCAACGCATTTGTTTGTTATGCTTAGACAATGGTCAAACAAAGGAGGTGCATAATTCACGTGTTGCGAGGTGTTTAGCGTGTACTAACCGGACGGCAACTAACAGGCGACAGCTCTCATCATTTCTTCGAGCAACATCCCTTTCCGCCTCGCAACTCCCTGCGCGCCTGGTCAAAGCAGGCCTTGGTATGGCCTTGGCCAATAGCAGGTGCTAAGGTATTCTAAGTGACAGACCTTGCAGTTCGGAATCCCCAGTTGGGTTACATACATAACCAATCAGATTCAGGAGGTTTTCCAGTTTCGCCGTTAACCAAAGCTGCTTAGCGGACTGGCGCGCCCTTGGCAGAAACCCGTTCATCCATGCTGTGTCGGGTCGAATATCCCGTCGCGTGTTATTTCCGTTCTTAGCACGATTACTCTGGTAGGCCAGGCTCAAAATATGATGTGCGATGCATTGTGTGCTTACATGTGTCTAGTTCCCACACGCAAACAAAGGTCTGAAAGCAGACGCAGTATAATGTAGGAGCCAGTTCGAGAGTGCCGTACAAGTGCCGCACAAATGCCGGCTACCAATGGCGTCGCATGCAGCTTACATTACCAACCCAGAGAGCCTTCCACCCCACCACTACCCAAAGAGCCTTCCACCACTACCCTCGTTGGTGCTGCTCCCGCCGCCCGCTGTCCCCCCCCAAACAAAACAACACCGTTCTGGTTTATCTCTGCTTTGTGGAAGTTTTGGTTGTTTATCTCTAGTTCGTAGTTAGTACAGTGACCTTCCCAGAGTCTGACATGCGCGCTGTGTTTTCAGTTCTGCTTTACTCCTGTGGGGGACACGGGCACGTGCTGCCGGGACCGGCCCGGCTCCGGCCCCGGGCGTCAGCAGGCGGAGATCCAGTGCAACACCCGGCAGAGCTGCGTCGAGCCGCCCGAATGCGGCGAAGACGGCTACTTCGTCACCGATGGATCCGGACTGCTCGACGTCAGAAACAACTTCCTCATGACGGTATAAGAAGCGACTTACTCTTAAATAGGGTTTCCAGTTTAGAAACGTAATTAGAAGAAAGTAAATTTAATTAGTTACAGTAGGCTATTAAGATATAATTAAAATATACGGTTAATTTGATATACGTTTACGGTCATCTATATTACTATTTGATAAGCGTCTGTCTGTCTGTCTGTCTGTCTGTCTATCCGGCACCGCTCAGTTTATTCAGTTTAAAAGTCCTAGTTAATTCACGTGCTGAATTGGTGCGGATACCTCCATCCCGGAGATGCCAGCTAGCTATGCATAGGACATATGTGGGAGATGGGACATGTCACCGACGCACCGGAGTTGGTGGGGCGGTGATCCCTTGGCGGGTAATAGGTAATTGTGTCCTATGCAGTTCCAGTTCCAGTCCAGTTAATTAACGTGCTGAATTGGTGCGGATACCTCCATCCCGGAGATGCCAGCTAATCATCCAGCGGAGCGGACGGGTTAGCACTAGTGTATACAACTATTTAACGCATTGAAACATAGCGTCAAACGGTTGTTATTCAATTCAGTACGTGTGTTCCACTAGAGTTGTGTTTTCATCGCCTGCTTGTATTCTATGATGACTGCAAAATGAGTAACGGATTAATGTAGTATTATCGTACCTGAGTGTACGAAATGGTCCATGTAAGAATACTATCGTTAGCATGTAAATTTTTTGTTTCTTCCTTTGCATGAATTTGATTATTGTGGCTATCTTGACTTCACCCTAGTCGCTTTGCGTTTCATATGGCTGATGCTAAGAATGCTCTCAGCGCGTGAGAAACCAACACCCCGCCCTTGTCCTGTTTCAGTTCTGCCGGCTGTCGTCGGGCGGGAAGGGTCGCTGTTGTGAGCCGCGTCCATCCACCACCTCCCGCGAGATCACGTGTCAGGTCAACCAGGAGTGTGTCGGGCCGGATCTCTGTGACGAGAGCGGCTACATCGTCACCGACGGGGCGGGACTGATCAACGCCAGGTTCAACACGCGGGAGGTAAGCCTTCGAATCAGCCACGGGACTTGGTGGATGTACGCTGGCGCGCGGATTTACTTTTTGTGTTGGGGAGGGGGGGGGGGGTTAAATCCAGTGGAGTATTTCCAAAACAAAGTTGTTCAGCAGGGGAGGGGGTAACGGGCCGTCAGCAGTCGGCGAAAAGTTGTTGACCGGGGAGGAGGGGTGTAGCAAGCAGACAGTCAGCCGTCAGCGATAAGTTTTGTCGACGGGGGAGGGGGGGGGGGGGGGGGGGGGGGGTAGAGCGCGTCGTTAACTCTATTCCCAGCGGGCGCCCAGAATTACGTTAAACTGCGGGGGGGGGGGGGGTGGGGGCAGATTCTGCCCTCCCCCGAGAGATCTCGAGAACCGCTAGGTCGATTTTGATGGGGAAAACGCCATTCGATTCGTTATGACAAGATCTATCTTTTTAGCCCCGAAATTTTTGTTTGGTTCAAAAATGGTGGGGGGGGGGGGGGGGGCATGGGGCAAAAAAATCAGAAAATTTTGGGTGTTTTTTGAAAGATCATTGCGGCCATGTGGCTCGACCGATTTTCATGCTCCAAACGTTTTTGAGCTTAAAATGTACTGGTATTTAATATATCAAAAGACAAAAACAAAATAAAATCATAGGGGTATTCAGGGAATGTAAAATGGGGGGATTTTCTGGGGAAAATATGTGCTGTTTGTGATTGTTTGGGACGACATGAACGTCACATGTGGGCATTATATGCTGTAATTTGTTAAATTTGATATATTGCGCATAAGCGGATCCAGGAAAAACATGGGGGGCACAATGCGCGTAACGCTTTTATCATCTTACTAATTTGAAGTTGAACCTAATTTGAGTGTGGGTATCGCCTCCCATTTTGTTATCCTGACTGTGCCTCTGCCCAAAAAATATGTACAATCACAGTATCTATGATACATATTGCATTGAAGTTGTTTCTGACGCATTTATTGCACTGAAAACCACGAAGGAAGCATGCGCCGCAAAAAAGGCATTCGTAACACCCTCCCCAAAACAGGAGCCTGGAACCGCCTCTGCGAGACCGATTTTTGTAATCAAAATTGACAACACGCGTCATTCAATTTTGGGAGAATTCACAAAGTTTCAGGACGCTAGGCCTAGCGGTTTAGAAGCAGCAAGTGAAAAACCACCGGGAGGGGCAGAATCTGCCCCCCGCAGGGAATAAGGTTAACCCGCGCCCAACGGAGAATGCAGTCGGAACACGCACCGCTGGAAGAGGGGGGCATATTCTACCCTCTCGTTATCTTCCAAAAAAAATAACCACAGCGAGACGCGCATGGCTTCAATGGAAAGCTTTCAATGAGACGCATCTATAGTATACGCGAAATTGTCCAAATAAGGTCACATCTCAGGTCACGGGCAGGTGAAAGGTCACAATCGAGGCATTTGGGTTGATGGACCATGCTTTCCATTTAAAGCCTTATATTGCGACTATTATGACACAAAGTGCTCTCAGAGGTATATTACATCTCTCGCATAAGCGAAATTGAGATTGTAATCAAAGGTCAATGTCAGGTCACAAAAGGTCACTATTGACGAGAGGTCTACGAAAGTCGTACAACACATGTTTTATGGGTTATTTTACACGTATAATTCGATAGTAGTAACCATTTTTACACCCTGACCTCATATAATGGCCCTTAGGTCAACTTCAGGTCAAGGTCAGGTCGCAGAAGGCCAATTTTTTTTATTGATTAATCTAAATTATTTCTAGACCAGTTTGGTCTCAGAAATGCAGTGGTGGCATTTATTTGTCCGGATCTGGTCAGACAAGCTATAAAATGCAATTTAACAAGCTACATGAGTTACTCATATTTAGGGAGCCAAATGTCGGTCAAAAATAAAGATATTGTTTTGAAATTTGGTGAGGGTATCGTTCATACTTGCCTCTTCAATATATTTCCGTTTTTTAATATCTTCGAAAATATCTATTTTGTGTTTTTTTTCTTCCGAAAACAAAGTTTTTGTAATTGTTTGGGTCAAAAACTAAAAAAATCGAAAATCAGAAATGGACATTTTGAAATGTCATTCCCTTTCTTTTGACGTTTTGTATTTGCAATATACTTCAAAACTCGTCTTCATTACATCATTACCTCCCAGTTCTCAAGTTATTTAGAAAATCCGGATGGGGAGGGAGATTCTACCCCTCCTCCCCCCCCCTAAGTGGGGCGCGGGCGGGTTAACCCGTCAGCAACTGTACGTCCGACCGTTTTGTGGGGTAGGAATCATGGTTTCAGGACCTTTGGGGTAGGGACATGGCCTCTTGCCCCCCCCCCCCCCCCTGGATCTGCCCCTGCTGTCGCTTACATTTGGTGATGGTGAATAGTGAAGTCGCTGTATAACATTTTTGTGACAAATATATGGAAATATGGGTGTCTTGTACACTACAAGCTGCAGTCAGCTGTCGTGCGCTGAATACGACTCTATTTTCAGTATTGTGGTCTGTCGTCGGGCGGCAAGGGTCGCTGCTGTCTGCCGGCCGCGGCTCCCCAGCCGCAGCGTCAGGAGTTCATTTGTGACGCCGCCGCCGAAGACTGTGTGTCGCCCGGCCTGTGTGACGACGACGGCTACATCATCACCGACGGCAGCGGCCTGATCGACCCCACGATCACGAGTCTTATCGTGAGTTCATTGACCCCAGGATCACCAGCCGCACCGTGAGTCGATTGACCCCAGGATCACCAGCCGCACCGTGAGTCGATTGACCCCAGGATTACCAGCCGCACAGTGAGTCGACCGACCCCAGGATTACCAGCCGCACCGTGAGTCGACCGACCCCAGGATCACCAACCGCACCGTGAGTCGATTGATCCTAGGATTACCAGCCGCACCGTGAGTCGATCGACCTCGGGATCACCAGCTGCACCGTGAGTCGACCGACCCCAGGATCACCAACCGCACCGTGAGTCGATTGATCCTAGGATTACCAGCCGCACCGCGAGTCGATTGACTCCAGGATCACCAGCCGCATCGTGAGTCAATTGACCCCAGGATCACCAGCCGCACCGTGAGTTGATTGACCTCGGGATCACCAGCTGCACAGTAAGTCGATTGTCAATTCATTATCAGTTGAGTCGATTGATCCCAGGATCACCAGCCTCACCGTGAGTCGACGGCTTCCGTCCCAGTGGTGTGGTGCGGTGATCCAGATGGAAGGCGAAACTGGACCATCTTGCTCAATCCGTGATTGGTAATTTTAAACTCCCAGTAATTCCGCTATTTTTAAACGCATTAATTAAATGTATTTCGGTCCAGCAGGCAAATGAAAACAAGACAAACATTTAGTTTGAACGTGGTGTGCAGAAGAAACACCCTAGCAGGTGAACTATAAATTCACGGTAGACTTACACCATCGCTTTCGTGCATCTCTGATGTCATACATGCATGGAAGAAAGAATGTTTGAGAAGTGTTAGCAAACATAATCTATCACGGCGTATCAGTCTTCCCAAACGATGGGACCGTTTACTCCGATTCCGCTTCTGTTTACGATAAAACCGAGGGTTATTTATATTTATAATTAAATTATTGACAGGTTTGACATTCAATTGCATTTCAAGTTCATCTGATAGGTTTCACAGATAACGACGTTAAGACGTAAACTCGTTTTAAAGTATCATGCCGCGTGATTGTGATTGTCACACAACACATATGCAGTAACTCTCAGAAACATGCAGCATCAGTAGATATGAGTTGTACCAGTAAATGTCATCGTTATCTGCCTGTCGTCAGTTTTGTCGCGCGAGCTCTGGCCAGGAAGGCACCTGCTGTCGGCGGCGGCGGCCGGAGCCGGTCACATCCACCTCCCGCGAGATCACGTGCCAGGCCAACCAGGAGTGTGTCGGGCCGGATCTGTGTGACGAGAACGGCTACATCGTCACCGACGGGTCGGGATTGATCAACGCCAGGTTCAATACGCGGGAGGTGAGCCTTCGAAGGAATGGACACGGGTGCAAAAGCTGATGATGTGGTGTCCTATGATTATATAACATTCTCTATTTTCACAAATGCGGGCAAAGTTGCCATTTTCAATAATGTTTCGTCCTATGTTAAAGTTGAATCGACTTCTGCTTTGTGCAGCCAATTTACGCAACACGATCTTAATTAATGTGACCTCAGTATATTCGACCATTGGACGTTGACTCGTTAACCCGTTCACACGTTCACCCGTTCACTCATTTTGTTTTCGGGAGCCACCAATAACACGGCATTTATCGCTGGATACCGTACAACCATAAACTCTCTAAAGTGTCTAGTTATATCATCGCTGTCACATGTTTTCCTTCTGAAAAGATGATGCCGAGCGGTTTGGGATTTATTTTTGAGAATCCACAGTCATGCAAATTCGTCGTAAAATCTGCCGTTCGTAAAAATCCATTTGTTTAAAGCTGTCGAGGAAAAAAGTTGAGTGCCGGTGCCTGGGAATAAATAGTTTGGACGCGCTGGTTTATCTACTCGCGAGCATAGAATTCAAAGCTCGTGTGCCTGTCTGCCGATCAAAAGTGACATGTCCTACACAATACAGACTGCACTCTGCCAGATTTGTGCTTGATTCCGCTTCGGCTGAATCGATTCGGATTCCATGCCAAGCCAGACGGGTCTGATTCCGATTCCAATAGACATTTTACTAGGGGAATCTATTCCGAATCCGATTCCAGGGCACCTAAAAGCTTGATTTCGAATCCGATTCCATTGATTCGACTCTGCATAAAAAATGTCCGACCATATACATATTTTGTACAAATAACATGAATGACATGAAGCGTAATATTACATATATTATACAGGTATATTGAATGTGGCTATTTTGTTATATAACTTTATTATGGAATGTATGGTACAAAAAAAACATCATAAAACTGCCATAAGCGAACATCATTACCGAGCCAGCGCGAAGCGCCCGTGAGGCTGCTCGTCAACCAACTAGACAAATGTACATTTGACCCGGCCCGACCCGGCCATAAATACGCTTTTTTGGAAGCTAATAACTTTGCAACCACTGCTCCGATTGATATTGGGTTTTCATCATTGGATAGGTCCATCAAATCAATTTTGTTTTTGGTATGATGCTTTCTGATAGAAGTGGTACCACAGCGCGTGGCAGTTGGCACACGCGAACGTCGAAATGAACAAAAATCCTTGCAAAAATGATGCTTGATCAAAAATGGCTGTATTATTCTAAGCATTAATTTATACGCTGAAGCATGCAACGCTCAGGAGGTACTCCCTTTTGGCGGATTTGAAAAAGGAGATCATGAACAATTTAATAAAACTTTTTTATGTTGGTGTAACGGGGTTTCGCTTCGCTTTTCTGTTCGTTCTGCCATTTCTTGCAACATTGCAAAAAATTTCAAAATTTTTGAAAACTCTTTTTCCGGTTAATTTTGGGTCGCTGAATGCATTGAAATAAATTTGTGAGGCTCTCTGGCTTAATCTGAAACAGTTAGAGCTGCTTGCAACAATTTTTAACACATTGAACAATTTTTGAAATTTTGCTCACGGGATTTTCTTGATCAGGAAACGAAATATGGCACTTTCAGAATGTTATATCCCCCTGTTTTCGAGATATTACTAAATTTTGTGGGTGCAAATGCAGAATCGAACTAGACCCGTACATACATTTGTTTAATTTGGAGGCAAGTCAATCATCGGCGAGCACATAGGTCGCTGCACGGTTAGGGTGGGTGGTGGTGAAATTTTGCGGGTTAATAGGAAATTGGTCCGGTGGAATAAGGTCCGTGTTCCTTGTTCGTGAGCCGGCCTAATGGCTATCTGGCTCCTCCTTACATGGTTTCCCAACGGCTTATCTCCCAAATATCACAATGAATTCAGAAAATGGTTCACTGCCCTCCTGCATGCCCAGTGCAGCGCTACGCTGAGGACCATCTCCCACTGGGACTAACACGTCCTTGCACTCAGACTCTCCTCATGCATTCACTCAATCAATCTCTGTCATACTATGCAGTAAACTGTCAGGTTGGTCTCCTGACCCCTCCCCTTTTCCTATTCCCTCCAGTGGTGCGTAGCACTACGCCGGGTACGCAGTTTCGGCAGTCCTATGGCGTGCTTATGGCTCCCATAGACACTTGATAAGACAACGATTTAACAATTGCTTATGTGTATACTTACCTCGTAAAAATTCCATTGCGAAGTCCACCGTTGTAGCCTTGTTATAGCTGAGCGCTCACGTCTTATTGCGTATTCCCGAGGCGTCTTCTGATACTGCCACAGCAGCCTACTAAAAACCGAAGTCTCACTGCCGGAGCTACCTGGCTCACTGCGGAATAAATCCCGTCTAACTGCAGTCACCCGACAAAGGAGATGGACATAATGTTTCCCGTCGCCCTGCCAGTGATGCACCCGGGCTGCCACGGGGCCTACTATCCTCCAAGTTCGTGATCCTGCAAAGCACTCCGCGACCAGCGACTTAAGAGTTTCAGCTCCCAGGGCGTCACAAGGGACATATCCTAAATCTTCCGAGGTCGTGATCCTACGGAGCTTTCGCTCCCAGGCTTCACGAGGGACTTGCCCTAAACCCTCCGAGGTCGTGATCCTGCGAAGCACTCCGCGACTAGCGACTTACGAGTTTCAGCTCCCAGGGCGTCACAAGGGACATATCCTAAATTCTCCGAAGTCGTGATCCTACGGAGCTTTCGCTCCCAGGCTTCACGAGGGACTTACCCTAAACCCTCCGAGGTCGTGATCCTGCGAAGCACTCCGCGACCAGCGACTTAAGAGTTTCAGCTCCCAGGGCGTCACAAGGGACATATCCTAAGTTCTCCGAAGTCGTGATCCTACGGAGCTTTCGCTCCCAGGCTTCACGAGGGACTTGCCCTAAAATTTCGTCCGAACTCGTGTGTCAAGCGTATAAGGTACGGTCCCGCCGGCTTATTATCCCTGACATCACGAGGGGCCTGAAGCCTCGGTTCCACCGGTCTCTCGCTAGGGTGTCCCAGCCCGCCCCACTGGGGAGTTCTCGATCCCCCAAGAGCATCCGGTTCAACCAGGCCATTCCCGCGACTTACTGCGCCTGAGCCTCGCTATAACACACGGCTTCCTGAACCCCGTCCACACATCTGACAACTTGTCCGTCTCCACGTCAAAACGGTCTAGTCTTACTTGAATCTTCCTTACCTCCACACCCTTTTCCTTCCTCACACGTGCATTGACCGTGTCGACAGGCATATTGCGCACAGGGGCGCGGCTACGTACTGTCTAGGCCTCCTCACAATCTTCTCCATTAGTCTCCGTGGTCAGTTTCGGTCATACCGCGATCATCATGCCTCCTTAGTGCATTGCATCCTTTATTCCCCGACTTTACGTTAATGGATGTCCCTGGGTGTGCGTCCGCACGTTCGTATGTCATAAGTATGTATTTCTGTAAATGTGTCTGGATGTATGTATGTATGTATGTATGTATGTATGTATGTATGTATGTATGTATGTATGTATGTATGTATGTATGTATGTATGTATGTATGTATGTATGTATGTATGTATGTATGTATGTATGTATGTATGTATGTATGTATGTATGTATGTATGTATGTATGTATGTATGTATGTATGTATGTATGTATGTATGTATGTATGTATGTATGTATGTATGTATGTATGTATGTATGTATGTATGTATGTATGTATGTATGTATGTATGTATGTATGTATGTATGTATGTATGTATGTATGTATGTATGTATGTATGTATGTATGTATGTATGTATGTATGTATGTATGTATGTATGTATGTATGTATGTATGTATGTATGTATGTATGTATGTATGTATGTATGTATGTATGTATGTATGTATGTATGTATGTATGTATGTATGTATGTATGTATGTATGTATGTATGTATGTATGTATGTATGTATGTATGTATGTATGTATGTATGTATGTATGTATGTATGTATGTATGTATGTATGTATGTATGTATGTATGTATGTATGTATGTATGTATGTATGTATGTATGTATGTATGTATGTATGTATGTATGTATGTATGTATGTATGTATGTATGTATGTATGTATGTATGTATGTATGTATGTATGTATGTATGTATGTATGTATGTATGTATGTATGTATGTATGTATGTATGTATGTATGTATGTATGTATGTATGTATGTATGTATGTATGTATGTATGTATGTATGTATGTATGTATGTATGTATGTATGTATGTATGTATGTATGTATGTATGTATGTATGTATGTATGTATGTATGTATGTATGTATGTATGTATGTATGTATGTATGTATGTATGTATGTATGTATGTATGTATGTATGTATGTATGTATGTATGTATGTATGTATGTATGTATGTATGTATGTATGTATGTATGTATGTATGTATGTATGTATGTATGTATGTATGTATGTATGTATGTATGTATGTATGTATGTATGTATGTATGTATGTATGTATGTATGTATGTATGTATGTATGTATGTATGTATGTATGTATGTATGTATGTATGTATGTATGTATGTATGTATGTATGTATGTATGTATGTATGTATGTATGTATGTATGTATGTATGTATGTGTGTGTGTGTGTGTGTGTGTGTGTGTGTGTGTGTGTGTGTGTGTGTGTGTGTGTGTGTGTGTGTGTGTGTGTGTGTGTGTGTGTGTGTGTGTGTGTGTGTGTGTGTGTGTGTGTGTGTGTGTGTGTGTGTGTGTGTGTGTGTGTGTGTGTGTGTGTGTGTGTGTGTGTGTGTGTGTGTGTGTGTGTGTGTGTGTGTGTGTGTGTGTGTGTGTGTGTGTGTGTGTGTGTGTGTGTGTGTGTGTGTGTGTGTGTGTGTGTGTGTGTGTGTGTGTGTGTGTGTGTGTGTGTGTGTGTGTGTGTGTTGTGTGTGTGTGTGTGTGTGTGTGTGTGTGTGTGTGTGTGTGTGTGTGTGTGTGTGTGTGTGTGTGTGTGTGTGTGTGTGTGTGTGTGTGTGTGTGTGTGTGTGTGTGTGTGTGTGTGTGTGTGTGTGTGTGTGTGTGTGTGTGTGTGTGTGTGTGTGTGTGTGTGTGTGTGTGTGTGTGTGTGTGTGTGTGTGTGTGTGTGTGTGTGTGTGTGTGTGTGTGTGTGTGTGTGTGTGTGTGTGTGTGTGTGTGTGTGTGTGTGTGTGTGTGTGTGTTGTGTGTGTGTGTGTGTGTGTGTGTGTGGTGTGTGTGTGTGTGTGTGTGTGTGTGTGTGTGTGTGTGTGTGTGTGTGTGTGTGTGTGTGTGTGTGTGTGTGTGTGTGTGTGTGTGTGTATGTGTGTGTGTGTGTGTGTGTATGTGTGTATGTGTGTATGTGTGTATGTGTGTATGTGTGTATGTGTGTATGTGTGTATGTGTGTATGTGTGTATGTGTGTATGTGTGTATGTGTGTATGTGTGTATGTGTGTATGTGTGTATGTGTGTATGTGTGTATGTGTGTATGTGTGTATGTGTGTATGTGTGTATGTGTGTATGTGTTTGTATGTGTGTATGTGTATGTGTGTATGTGTGTATGTGTGTTGTGTGTATGTGTGTATGTGTGTATGTGTGTATGTGTGTATGTGTGTATGTGTGTATGTGTGTATGTGTGTATGTGTGTATGTGTGTATGTGTGTATGTGTGTATGTGTGTAATGTGTGTATGTGTGTATGTGTGTATGTGTGTATGTGTGTATGTGTGTATGTGTGTATGTGTGTATGTGTGTATGTGTGTATGTGTGTATGTGTGTATGTGTGTATGTGTATGTGTATGTGTGTATGTGTGTATGTGTGTATGTGGTATGTGTGTATGTGTGTATGTGTGTATGTGTGTATGTGTGTATGTGTGTATGTGTGTATGTGTGTATGTGTGTATGTGTGTATGTGTGTATGTGTGTATGTGTGTATGTGTGTATGTGTGTATGTGTGTATGTGTGTATGTGTGTATGTGTGTATGTGTGTATGTGTGTATGTGTGTATGTGTGTATGTGTGTATGTGTGTATGTGTGTATGTGTGTATGTGTGTATGTGTGTATGTGTGTATGTGTGTATGTGTGTATGTGTGTATGTGTGTATGTGATGTGTGTATGTGTGTATGTGTGTATGTGTGTATGTGTGTATGTGTGTATGTGTGTATGTGTGTATGTGTGTATGTGTGTATGTGTGTATGTGTGTATGTGTGTATGTGTGTATGTGTGTATGTGTGTATGTGTGTATGTGTGTATGTGTGTATGTGTGTATGTGTGTATGTGTGTATGTGTGTATGTGTGTATGTGTGTATGTGTGTATGTGTGTATGTGTGTATGTGTGTATGTGTGTATGTGTGTATGTGTGTATGTGTGTATGTGTGTATGTGTGTATGTGTGTATGTGTGTATGTGTGTATGTGTGTATGTGTGTATGTGTGTATGTGTGTATGTGTGTATGTGTGTATGTGTGTATGTGTGTATGTGTGTATGTGTGTATGTGTGTATGTGTGTATGTGTGTATGTGTGTATGTGTGTATGTGTGTATGTGTGTATGTGTGTATGTGTGTATGTGTGTATGTGTGTATGTGTGTATGTGTGTATGTGTGTATGTGTGTATGTGTGTATGTGTGTATGTGTGTATGTGTGTATGTGTGTATGTGTGTATGTGTGTATGTGTGTATGTGTGTATGTGTGTATGTGTGTATGTGTGTATGTGTGTATGTGTGTATGTGTGTATGTGTGTATGTGTGTATGTGTGTATGTGTGTATGTGTGTATGTGTGTATGTGTGTATGTGTGTATGTGTGTATGTGTGTATGTGTGTATGTGTGTATGTGTGTATGTGTGTATGTGTGTATGTGTGTATGTGTGTATGTGTGTATGTGTGTATGTGTGTATGTGTGTATGTGTGTATGTGTGTATGTGTGTATGTGTGTATGTGTGTATGTGTGTATGTGTGTATGTGTGTATGTGTGTATGTGTGTATGTGTGTATGTGTGTATGTGTGTATGTGTGTATGTGTGTATGTGTGTATGTGTGTATGTGTGTATGTGTGTATGTGTGTATGTGTGTATGTGTGTATGTGTGTATGTGTGTATGTGTGTATGTGTGTATGTGTGTATGTGTGTATGTGTGTATGTGTGTATGTGTGTATGTGTGTATGTGTGTATGTGTGTATGTGTGTATGTGTGTATGTGTGTATGTGTGTATGTGTGTATGTGTGTATGTGTGTATGTGTGTATGTGTGTATGTGTGTATGTGTGTATGTGTGTATGTGTGTATGTGTGTATGTGTGTATGTGTGTATGTGTGTATGTGTGTATGTGTGTATGTGTGTATGTGTGTATGTGTGTATGTGTGTATGTGTGTATGTGTGTATGTGTGTATGTGTGTATGTGTGTATGTGTGTGTGTGTGTGTGTGTGTGTGTGTGTGTGTGTGTGTGTGTGTGTGTGTGTGTGTGTGTGTGTGTGTGTGTGTGTGTGTGTGGTGTGTGTGTGTGTGTGTGTGTGTGTGTGTGTGTGTGTGTGTGTGTATGTAGGTCTGTAGGTCTGTAGGTCTGTAGGTCTGTAGGTGTGAAGAAGCGTCGCCGGCGTGACACAATTTGTAGTGCATATTGTGTAGGGTAAAGTGTGTAGTTGTTTATTGCGTAATGTATATTGTGTAGTTGTATATTGTGTAGTGTATATTGTGTAGTGTATATTGTGTGTAGTGTATATTGTGTAGTGTATATTGTGTGTAGTGTATTGTGTGTAGTGTATTGTGTGTAGTGTATTGTGTGACTGGTGTACCACTGGTCGTGTTTCTGTACTTTGTACCCGGTACTTGGTACCTGGCACTTGGTACTCAGTACTTGGTACTCAGTACTCGCTGTATGTTCCACAACTGTCCCATCTGAGCGAAATCCACGGGTTTTTCCCCTCGCCACTGATGGGCGGCGTCAGACCAGCCTGGCCGAAACCTCGTTAATAACGTCACGTGTTTTGGGATGGGACGCGTGGGGTCAGGGTCTGAGCGGCCGGTACCGGCGGCCGGCGGTCAGTGACCGTGACTGGGTGTATATTTGTGCGCATCTGCATGACAACGATTGATTCTGGTGTAATTTTAACCAGTGAGATGAACTGGGACGAAATGATACATGACCGTGATTCTTATCAGGCCTACCGAGTTGTATAACAAAACAAAACATATTCTTCAATTTGGGTAAACAATTATCCCATAATGTCGCACTCGTTAAGAAGAAGCATTTGAACGCGATAATCGTGGAAAAAACCCCTTCTCAATTCCATTTCTTCTTAGGAAATGAAGTTTGTAACTTAATGCGCGGTTGACATTACAATATACCAGATAAATGGAAGATTTTCTGGCAATGGAAATAACTTTTGTGATCAAAACCACAATATTAATCCTGCAATTCTCGACGGCTTGGGCTGTGTGAAGGCAATCTTAGCTTTCTTCGACATTTGGATACAAACAAACTTGTTTATTCATTCTCACGTCATAATCCATAAATTCTCTGTTTCTTTTGACCGAGACGTTACAGTTATCAACTGGATCTGACGTCAAGGCTGCGTAAACAGGCTAACAGGTTAAATCTCAAACTTACATAGTGAAGTTAATTTACTTTAAACATTTAGCCGGATCTGGAAATTTCATCGATTTAACCAATTACATCGACCGAACCGGAAATCGGATTGCAAGGTTCGGGTCAAAATCTGTTACTCTGTCTACCGGGAAATCGGGTTAGCAATTTCTCAAAATATATCGTACAGGTATTTCACGTAAATTATCGCATCACTCGGACTTTACCAGAAACAATTGGCATTTAATATATCAGTAAACATTGCCCACCAAAACATACCTTTACTCATCGTAATTGAATTGAGTATTGAATTGCATCGAGCAAAAAATGCATTACCCTGCCTTGTAAGCATTTAATTCACGTCATGACCCTTCGTTAATATTATTACGTTAATATTATGCATTATATTACGTTATTTTCCCCAAAAATATGTCGCTCCTCAGTCGCTCATCATTATTCCTTCCTCAGTCCACCCTCATTCACATTCCAAATTAGAGCAATATATATATAATTCACACAAGGGTTTATTTACAGAAACAAATGGTGCACCAATAGTGTAAGTCAATCATCTCGTGAGAAATCTGTCCAAGTCCAATCAGTGCAAACAGTCAAATCAGTTAGGACTCATCACCAGCATTTACAAAACATTGAGAATCATCAGCCTTTCTAAAAGAACTGTCAATGATAACCAGGCCACAATGCAAATGTAAGAATCCCATAATCTGCCTACCGTTCAGACAATTCGATAAATGATGATTTCGAGCTTGCGCGCTGGCACACAACTATAACAAGAAAACATACTGTGACTGAATGACCAATTCATGGCAGGTGAGTAATCGGAATAGAGCGGCCGCCAATGACTGCAAAATTTAAAAAAATGGTGCACGGGGATGTACAAAACTAACGGTGAGTGGAAGGTAGGACCGACAGGATTGTGCAGACCTCGACCTTACTTGTGATGATGCGTGTGCTAGTCTTTCGCCAAATTAATTTAAACAAACAACAACAACAATAGTAAATTTTCAGGGTTGCTGCCCTTCAGCCTCAGTTATCACTTCGTCTCTTCTGTCCATCTTGGCTTTCTCTTGTTTCAGGAAAATAAATCAACTTCTTGACTGAGGCAATTCATTTTCATGACTCTCCACAAAGTTACTCCAAAAATCTTCTGTCACAGCCACATGAACGTCGACCCTGTTGTGACGAGCGTCACGACAGTGGGCCGCGGCCGGGCCTCGCGGCGAGGGCCGCGGCCGCCACAGTTCGTGCACTCTTACGGTCCAGTCCCGACTCTCCTCTCCCCCGTACGTAAGTCAGAAAAAGGTCCCCCGTTTGCTCTGGTCAGGCCTTTTAACAACTTTCCCTTTCCTACCAAAAGCTTTTACCTCCTCTCCCTAGTCGGTTGCCGCCCAGGCGTTTTGCGTCCACAGGCTGCCACGTATTGCGCCACGTCCTTCGTCGATTGGCCGGTCTAGTTCTTTTTGCTGCCACGAATTCTCTGATTTCGGCCACGTGTAACGCCTCGGGACACTTTCCGCCGCTTCTGTGCCCGGCCGCCGCCCAAGCGTTCGCATTCCTGGGCCGCCCTTCACCCGGCTCCGTCAAAACAAGGGGAGCCGACACCTGTTTACGTTTTTCTCTGCAGCTGTCACCGGCTGGCCGTGGTCCCAGGCACCGGCGCTGACCACGTAGACGCTCGTCTCAACCACCGTCCACCACTGGACAGCTTTTGCTGCTAATTATTGAATGTTTTGACTGTGTTGCAGATTTCTGATGTTTAATTGAAAGAAAGAAAAATTTATCGCATTACATTGGCATGCATTGAGGCCTGGCAATCTTTTTCTGGAGGACTAAAATGACTGTGTTACTACCACGTGTGCTCCCTTACCGTTGCATATTTCAAACCTGTTTTAGCTTTACCAGAGCACGCTCGCTCGGTCATCGCCCAAAAAGTATTTTTACTGGTTGTATGTCTCCACCTAAATAAGCATAATTACTGACCGTTTATTGACCCTCATTACACAAAAATAAATCGCCTAGCTTTTCTTTATGTATGCATGCTCAAATACACAAATTGCCTTCAGAAAAGTTTAAATTCATGGTCAGCGTTTTTTTAACGAAAATAACACTGAATCACTTGACATTGCCATTGATTCCGAATCCGATTCCATCATATTCTAACAATTATTGACTAAACCTGATTCCGATTCCACCCAGATGCCAATGGAATCGAATCCGATTGCGATTCCCGTAAACCCGGAATAGATTCCGGAATTGGATTCGATTCCACTGGAATCACACACAAGTCTGCACTCTGCCGACGTGCACTGGATGTTTTGCTGCGTTTTTCAGTTCTGCCGGCTGTCGTCGGGCGGGAAGGGTCGATGTTGTGAGCCGCGTCCATCCACCACCTCCCGCGAGATCACGTGCCAGGCCAACCAGGAGTGTGTCAGGCCGGACCTCTGTGACGAGAACGGCCACATCGTCACAGACGGGGCGGGACTGATCAACGCCAGGTTCAACACGCGGGAGGTGAGCCTTCGAAGGAATGGACACGGGTGCAAAAGCTGATGATGTGGTGTCCTATGATTATATAACATTCTCTAGTTTCACAAATGCGGGCAAAGTTGCCATTTTCAATAATGTTTTGTGCTATGTTAAAGTTGAATCGACTTCTGCTTTGTGCAGCCAATTTACGCAACACAACCTTAAATAATGTGACCATAGTATATTCGACCATGGGACGCTGACTCGTTAACTCGTTAACACGTTCATCCGTTCACTCATTTAGTTTTCGGGAACCACCAATAACACGGCACTTATCGCTGGGTACCGTACAACCATAAACTGTCTATTAAGTTGCCGTTTTGCTCCGTAAGTGTCTATGTATACCATCGCTGTCACATGTTTTCTTCCTGAAAAGATGATGCCGAGCGGTTTTGAATTTGTTCGGGAGAATCAACCATATATGCAAATCTGTCGTAAAATCAGTCGTTAGTAAAAATCCATTTGTTTAAAGTTGTCTAGGAACAAAAGTCCCGGCGACAGTAAATAAATAGTATGGACGCGCTGGTTTATCTACTCGCGAGCATATAATTCAAAGCTCGTGTGCCTATCTGATGTTCAAAAGTGATAGGTCCTACACAATACAAACTGCACTCTGTCGACGTGCGCTGAATGCTTTGCTGTGTTTTTTTTTAGTATTGTGGTCTGTCGTCGGGCGGCAAGGGTCGCTGCTGTCTGCCGGCCGCGACTCCCCAGCCGCAGCGTCAGGAGGTGATGTGTGACGCCGCCGCCGAGGACTGTGTGTCGCCCGGCCTGTGTGGCGACGACGGCTACATCATCACCGACGGCAGCGGCCTGATCGACTCCAGGATCACGAGTCTTATCGTGAGTCGAATGATCCTAGGATTACCAGCCGCACCGTGAGTCGATTGACCCGGGATTACCAACCGCACCGTGAGTCGATTGACCCGGGATTACCAGCCGCACCGTGAGTCGATTGGCCCCAGGATTACCAGCCGCACCGTGAGTCGATTGATCCTAGGATTACCAGCCGCACCGTGAGTCGATTGACCCGGGATTACCAACCGCACCGTGAGTCGATTGATCCTAGGATCACCAGCCTCACCGTGAGTCGATTGATCCTAGGATTACCAGCCGCACCGTGAGTCGATTGATCCTAGGATTGCCAGCCTCACCGTGAGTCGATTGATCCTAGGATTACCAGCCGCACCGTGAGTCGATTGATCCTAGGATTACCAGCCGCACCGTGAGTAGATTGATCCTAGGATTTCCAGCCGCACCGTGAGTCGATTGACCCGGGATTACCAACCGCACCGTGAGTCGATTGATCCTAGGATTACCAGCCGCACCGTGAGTCGAATGACCCCAGGATCACCAGCCGCACCGTGAGTCGACGGCTTCCATCCCAGTGGTGTGGTGCGGTGATCCAGATGGAAGGTGAAACTGGACCATCTTGCTCACTCTCGGGATAGCTAATTTTAAACTCCCAGTAATTCCGCTATTTTTTAAACGCATTAATTGAATGTATTTCGGTTCAGCAGGCAAATTAAAACAAGGCAAACATTTAGTTTGAACGTGGTGTGCAGAAGAAACACCCTAGCAGGTGAACTATAAATTCACGGTAGACTTACACCATCGTTTTCGTGCATCTCTGATGTCATACATGCATGGAAGAATGAATGTTTGAGCAGTGTTGGCATACTTTCATCTATCACGTCGTATCAGTTTTCCGAAACGAAGGAACTTGCTTACTGATAAACCGAAGGTTATTTATATTTGTAATGAAATATCGACATTCAATTGCATTTCAAGTTCATCTGATAGGTTTCACAGATAACGACGTTAAGACGTAAACTCGTTTTAAAGTATCATGCCGCGTGATTGTGATTGTCACACAACACATATGCAGTAACTCTCAGAAACATGCAGCATCAGTAGATATGAGTTGTACCAGTAAATGTCATCGCTATCTGCCTGTCGTCAGTTTTGTCGCGCGAGCTCTGGCCAGGAGGGTACCTGCTGTCGGCGGCGGCGGCCGGAGCCGGTCACATCCACCTCCCGCGAGATCGCGTGCCAGGCCAACCAGGAGTGTGTCGGGCCGGATCTGTGTGACGAGAACGGCTACATCGTCACCGACGGGTCGGGATTGATCAACGCCAGGTTCAATACGCGGGAGGTGAGCCTTCGAAGGAATGGACACTGGTGCAAAAGCTGATGATGTGGTGTCCTATGATTATATAACATTCTCTATTTTCACAAATGCGGGCAAAGTTGCCATTTTCAATAATGTTTTGTCCTATGTTAAAGTTGAATCGACTTCTGCTTTGTGCAGCCAATTTACGCAACACGACCTTAATTAATGTGACCTTAGTATATTCGACCATGGGACGTTAACTCGTTAACACGTTCATCCGTTCACTCATTTAGTTTCCGGGAACCACCAATAACACGACACTTATCGCTGGGTACCGTACAACCATAAACTGTCGAATAACCCTCGCCCTACGGGCCCCCCCGTAGGGCGAGGGCCCTACGGCCCCCCCCGTAGGGCGAGGGCTGACAGGCCCCCCTGAGGTTTTTCTTGCATAATTGTTTACACATGCGGCATATCTTGCTGAAATTTTCGTTACCTGAGTTTACAAAAATGATACGTATACTGTAAAATTTAATTTAAATTTGTTATGTAGTTTAGGAGATAATCATGTTTTGATGACGTCATGTTGGTGGAAAAACGACAAATATTTGAAAAATTGTAGAAAACAGAGTTTTAAAGGAAATTTCAAATGCAATTCACCAAAGATACAAAATGGCATTTTCTTTAAAATGGCAATCTCAGATTTGCACAATTCTGGGTTTTTGACCCCTAAAATAAAAATAAAAAAATTGGGAAAAATCCCCACAATAATTTTTTCATAGATATTAGAAAAAAAACGGAATGTGTGAGAGAACTGAGAATGGACAATACCCATGCAAAATTTAGAAGCAATATCTTCATTTTTGACTGAGCGATGGCTCCCTAAGTGTAAGAAACTGATGACGTCATTTTTTTAATCGTTTTTTAAAACTTTTTTTTGACAAGATACGAACAAATAATTGCCTTTTCGGTATTTCTGAGCTAAAACTGATCTAGAAACATTTATTTTTATTTATATTTATCAATTTCTAATTTGGAAGTTCTCTGAAGAGCTGTTCTGTTCGTATAGGCCGTTCTGTTCGTCGCTGTTCTGGACGTGGCAAATCCGAGGTCATTCACTTGACCTGGAAGGTCATCCGTTGACCTGAAACCTAAAAATCGCATATTGTTCGATTTATCATGACGGACAACATGCTGGTTCTTACCGCATTGCTCCAAGTTGCTTGGTTTAGAAGTTAACAGGGGGCCTGTCGCCCCCCCCCCCGTACGGCGAAGGTGAAAAAGCTCCCGTCGGGCGAGGATTAAGTTGCCGTTTTGCTCCGTAAGTGTCTATGTATACCATCGCTGTCACATGTTTTCCTTCTGAAAAGATGATGCCGAGCGGTTTGGGATTTATCTTTGAGGATCAACCGTCATGCAAATCCGTCGTAAAATCAGTCGTCTTACAAATCCATTTGCTTAAATTTGTCCGGGGAAAAAGTTGAGTCCCGGCGCCTGGGAATAAATAGTTTGGACGCGCTGGTGTATTATCTACTCGCGAGCATAGAATTAAAAGCTCGTGTGCCTGTCTGCTGATCAAAAGTGACAGGTCCTACACGGTACAAACTGCACACTGCCGACGTGCGCTGAATGCTTTGCTGTGTTTTTTTCTTCAGTATTGTGGTCTGTCGTCGGGCGGGAAGGGTCGCTGTTGTGAGCCGCGTCCATCCACTACCTCCCACGAGATCACGTGCCAGGCCAACCAGGAGTGTGTCAGGCCGGACCTCTGTGACGAGAACGGCCACATCGTCACAGACGGGTCGGGACTGATCAACGCCAGGTTCAACACGCGGGAGGTAAGCCTTCGAAGGACAGATGGTTAGACGCTGCCCATGCAGTAAGCCCAATAGATAGCCTTGAATCCACGGGCCAAGAGTGAGGTATTCGACGCCTAGCTAATGGGTTATTCATGCACAAATAGTGTCCTTCAGTTGCGAAATGTCGGGGCCTTGAACTGACTGGCGTCTTCCCAAATACGTCACGCTGCAGTATTCGTTCCGCCATGCCGGTACTCCTGCTGAATATAATCAGCTCTATCGCCGGCTGTAACAAGCATCTATAACGTCAGCTCAGTACCTATGACGTCAGCTATGACATGAGCGTTGCGTGTGTCTGCGTTCACAGTTCTGTCGCGGGCCGACCGTCGAGAAAGGCCGCTGCTGTCTGCCGGCCGAGACAGGTCTGCCGGAGCCGGTCACCTGCGGCCAGAGTCTGGACATCAGGATCCTGGGAGTCAGCCCAGACTCCACCGAGGCCAACTTCGGTACGGCGCACACGTAATCCGCTTAGCTCGATGACATTAGTTTGCAGATAGGAACAACCAGTATCGCGAATTATTCCGCTTCTCCACTCACAGAACTTCTCTCCATTTGACACTGGGTATGCTCAGAACTTAATGTCTTCTTCTTAGGGATAGCTCCAGTGGTGTAAGGGTTGTGAGTCTCTGAAGTCGCTTCAGGGATTTTGTGATTCTGAGCTGCCGACGTGTTTTCTGTCTTTCCCTGTATTTCTCATCTGTTCCAAGAACAACCACAATTTAATATTGATAATATTTAACCCTCGCCCTACGGTGGGGCCTGACAGGCCCCCTGAGGTGTTTCTTGAATAGCTTTTTACACGTACAGCGCATCTTGCTGAAATTTTCGATAGCTGAGTTTACAACAATTATACGTATGCTGTAAGAGTTTAATTGAAATTGGTTGAGTAGTTTGGGAGATAATCATGTTTTGATGACGTCCTGTTAGTGGAAAAAAGATACATATTTGAAAATGGTAGAAAACAGAGTTTAAAGGAAATTGCAAACACAATTCACCAAAGATACAAAATAGATTCTCTTTAAAATGGCAATCTCGGATTTGCACAATTTTGGGGTTTTGACCCCTCAAATAAAAACCCCCTGAAAAACTGAGAAATTTCAAAGCAATATCTTCATTTTTGACTGAGTGATGGCTACCAAGTGTAAGAAACTGATGACGTCATTTTTAATAACTTTTTTGACTTTTTTTTGACAGGATACGAACAAATAATTACCTTTTCTGTATTTCTGAGCTAAGACTGGTCTAGGAACATGCCTTTTTATTTACATTTATCAATTTCTAATTTCTAGGTTTTCTGAAGAGCAAAATCGCTGTTCTGGACGTGGTAAATCCGAGGTCATTCACTTGACCTGGAAGGTCATCCGTTGACCTGTAACCTAAAAATCGCATACTGTTGGAGTCCTCCATGACGGGCAGCATGCTGGTTCTTACCGCATTGCTCTAAGTTGCTTGGTTTGGACGTTAGCAGGGGGCCTGTCAGACCCCCCCCCCCCCCCCGTAGGGCGAAGGTGAAAAAAGCTCCCGAAGGGCGAGGGTTAAGTTCTGTTTTCCTTTTCCCCTGAGATTTTGGAGTTATTCTCTTAGAGCTTTTGCCTCTTCTCGCTCAGTGTTTGTCAGGGCTGGGTTGATGTAGAGGATATCCCACTCCGTGCCGTTCTGAAGTTCAGGTGCAAACTTCAAAACCTCTAGTTTCATCACTTCAGCCGCAAAGGTTGCAACAACCAAACGTGGCTTGCCTTCTTGCTTCTGGCCTATACGAAGCAAGAGGCCGGGGATTCACAAGCCAGGGATGCACAAGCCGGTATTCACAATCCGGGGATTCACAATCCGGGGATGCACAAGCCGGGGATACACAAGCCGTTGATTCACAAGCCGGGGATTCACAATCCGTGGATGCACAAGCCGGGGATTCACAAGCCGGGGATTCACAAGCCGGTATTCACAAGCCGGAGATTCACAAGCCATTCCACATATTTGGACATTTTGACGTCGATCGTTGTTGATCATGCATGCCACTGAAAATATATTGGATGTAATGCATTGCTTGTCTTCTTGGAATGGTGCAGAGTTTGTTTAGATAAGAATGCTTGAAGAAAGCAAATATAAGAGAATAAGAAGCTGTGCCGAAATTTAGTTTGACTGCCCAACATATTTATTTCCATTTATCATCGGCCATAAACGACGTTGTACTTGCCGTCTTGCATGCCGAAGTGTGGCAGAACTTTTGGGATACCTCGTACAATCTAACAGCATGTCCCTGCCCCAGATGCCACGGTCATTTTCCTTGGTATTCTCTGAATATGACGCACCATTGCTGCAGCCCTGCCAAGCTGGCTGGTGCCTGAGCAACCCGAGGCATGTTTATCCAAACGAACAGACGACCTTGGGCGTCCAATCAGGAGAGACCTGTAATTTACTGCTACGCGCCGCGTGCACATCCTGTTTGGAAACACGACAGGGTTGTCCGATCCACTCGCCGTGCAGTACGTGTTATAGCTTGAGGCGAACGTCAGTCTGGTGCGTATCGAGCCGTGCCTGATGGAATGCCACTGATTGTATGCAATGTAAGGTCAAGAGCAGCTCCTCTACGTCCATCGAGCGGTCCATCGAGCGGTCCCGCAGGCACGTGTTATGCTCTAATCAGCGTTCAATTTCCGCCTTGGTGCTAGTTGCATAGTCTGAAATGAAGTCCCTGGTAACCGGCCCCTGTGGATATCCTCTCCCGGTTCTGTTCGGTACCATCCGTGGTCCATTATTTGGAGTCGGTAGAACTGATTCGGCGAAGTAGCATGCACGGGGTTTACTTATGATACTCATGTATTTAATTACGTTGTAAACTGCATAGGTGGGCACCGGTCCGTTCCTCGGTTACTCCGTTACTAACGAAGTTTGAGTAACTAAGTAACTGACTCGTTACATTTGATTTACAGTAACGGACCGAGTAACGGAAGTTACTTTTGTGGTCCGCTATTTCGTTACTTTTTAGTCCGTTACTCCGTTATCTCATTTACTTTTTTTTCCTATATTTGTTTCTCTTCACGCCCGGGTTTATTCGCACCAGTATGATCAATGCCTTACACACGTACACAAATAGATTGTCATATGGCGTAAAGGGCTACCAAATATCGTACCTGTTGGGCTGTTGCTTAATGCGGCGCAATGCGCAATGACTGTGATAAAGGTAGCTGTCTCCCGATCCCGATGCCGCGAAACGTTGACATGCTCGTCAGATGATATAAGCCGGCGGCAAGCTGGCGGCACTAGTTTACGATAAAGGCGAGCTTCGAGTAACGAGTAGCGAGCCTCTGAGAATTACACACACTGGAGGGGGGGGGGGGGGGGGGGGGGAGGGGGGGGGGGGGGCGATTCCGACCCCCTCCCATAAGATCTCACACCCACAACAGCTACAATAACGAAATTTGTAGGGTAGGGAGGGAACTCTGTTCTGCGAAATTTGCATGACCCTAGTTTTTTTGCGGGGTCAAATGGAGTCAAATATGCAACAAATATTTTTTTTAGGACTTTTCTCCAGAAACTCCAAAATATCTCGAGAACTATGATAGCTAGGAACAAATAATACAAACAATCGAAAGCTCTTGAAATATGCAATCGCCGTGGTGTCTTCAAAATTTTAGCTCGGATCCATAGTTTAGGCTCCAGAGGTGATCAAATGTAAAAAAGGCTATTTACGGCAAAACAGTTTTTTTCGCAATACCTTTTTACCTAATAAAGATGAGGCAATATTTTTTTTTACCATCGTGTTTGTCTCGCGAAGGCGCTTCGACATATATTCATGTGGACCAGTTTAGGTCAACTTAGAAATTTGACATCCGGTCAATATCAATTGGTGACCGAAGATGGTCATGCTGCATATTGGGAGACGTGTCTCGACGAGACAAATATATTGGTACCGGTTTCTCTTCTCTATCTTCATTCTGTCGGAATTGATATCACTTCGTTTTACAAAAGTAACTGAGTAACGGAGTAACTGTAACTTCCGTTACATTTTTTTGACTATAACTGAGTAACTAGTTACTTTTTTGGAGTAACGGAGTAATGAGTAACGAAGTTACATTTTTAAGTAACGGTGCCCACCTATGGACTAAACTGCAATGCCAAGGTAGGATTTTAACGAAGACGTGGTCGTCATGTCGGCTTGTGGTTTTGGTAGACAGAGCTGCACAGACATGCATCGTATGCATCGTATGCAGTGACATGCGGTTATCTGTCTAATGAGCTGACTTATATTTGCTGTCCCGGTGTTTCAGATATATATATATATATATATATATATATATATATATATATATATATATATATGTAATGGGAATACCTAAGGCATAGGCTTGCCTAAATATTAGTCTTGAGGTGAGATGATCAACCGTTAAAGTGACGTGACCATAGACAAATTAGGATAACTGATAAACAGGCATGTCAGAGATATTTGGTTTCAAAGATATGTATATAACGGATTTAATTGTAGTCAATTAGACCACAAGACTGGACAGTCTCGTCATTAGCTTCTAGACACCGTCCGACTGCCCAGTCTGTGAAGTTAGCAACTTACTGACGTCTGACGGCCAGCGTCTCTGATGTCTGACCGTGACCGTATCCCCGTCAGGCGAGCTGCCGTGGCAGGCCATCGTCTCGTTCACCAACTACACGTTCGTGTGCGGCGGCTCGCTCATCAGCCGTCAGCACGTGGTCACCGCTGCACACTGCGTCGCAAGGTGAGGAGCGCCGCACAGACACCGGACCGGCACCCGATCCGCCGCCGACGCGCTGCTGCAGGGTGATATGGTGATATGGGAAAGTTATGTTTTGTCCTACAATGGCGAGTCAATAGTATCGGTATGCGGGTGTAAGTGCAAAGTAGAGTGACCACTGACGATGCTCACTTTCCTTCTGGTTTCTGTATGAAGGCAATTCCGTTCCACGAAGTATTTATCCAGTATATATTATATGATTCCGCTCTCGAGTCCCGCACCTTCCTCCTTTCCATCGGCAGCTCCTCCGACGTGTCTGACGTGTTTGTTGCCATGATGTTATGACGTCAAGGGTCTCTGACGTCACATCCGACAAAGGATTATTCCCTGTCGTGCGCCGACAGCTAGCATGTTTTCCATAACACACTTTGTTCATCACCGCAGTTGAAGCGACAATACAGCTCGGCTTATGTTTAAGTACCCTGTCGGAAATTCCAATTACTTCTTCTCTGGAATTCCCAATCGCAACGTCTCCCTCTAAAACGGATGTAGGGGCGCGATATAAATCCGCAAACACGAGTGTCATGCTCTGAATGAACGCATGCTTTGCATTAGTCACATGTCTGGAAAACATCAATAATCTTCTATATTTTCCTATATAACCATGTCGGTCGACAAACCACCAGCTCACCAGCGGTTCTCTGTTTCCAGTTTGCAGGCGAGTGGCATCCAGGTGCGTTTGGGAGAATACCAGGTGAACGCCGAGGACGAGCCTGTGCCACACCGGGACATCACCGTCGCCGACATCAAAATCCACCCCGGTACGTCACCGCCAGCGGAGCGTCTCACCAATTGTCGTGATGCAATCCAGTCACCTGCGGAACATTTCAAACTTCACCTACGATTAACATGGCTTGTTCTGTCGATTATTTATGGTGTGGTGATGGTGTATTATTTATTCGTGGTATTCTCAAAATCCATCGAAACGCCGCTGTCAGAAGGTAACATTTCGGCGTAGCCTTTAAAGGGAATGTCGGTCGACAAACCAGTAACGTGATCTGCAGTATTGCTGTATTGTCTGTAGTGTTACCAAGTACTGACAAAGTTCAAAGTACCGTGATTTCTGAAAACAAGTAAAATAACCACACAAACCATTGTATTAGCTTTGTATTAGTTCTAAACTGAGAGCCATTATCTTGGGCCGTTATTAAAATGTCTAAATTACTAAGGTCATTTTTCCCAAAACTTACCGTTTTTAAGCAGTTTAATTTACCATTTGCAAAATGACTCCAGACTGGTGCAGCCGCTGATTGGCTGACAGACACTGTTTCAGCCAATCCCACTTTGGGTGCGATCGGCAACACTACGAAATCGCTCTCCGACGAATTCAACGAATTCGCTCTCCGGCGAACTTGCTGTCTCGTGCGTTCTGTAACAACAAAATTATCCGCCGGTTTTGTCACTGCTGCGCCGTTTCATCGTTTGTGTAGTTATAGGGCCTTGGTTTGTGTAGTTATTTTACTTGTTTTCAGAAATCACGGTACTTTGAACTTTGTCAGTACTCGGCAACACTACAGTCAATACAGCAATACTGCAGATCACGTTATGGCACACTGCAAAAGAAATTAGCCCTCCCAACGACCGGTTTGGAAATTCGCGCTCCGACAGAGCGAATTCGTCGGGCGAATTCGCTCGTTTGCAGATTCGTCGTGTTGCCGAACACAAACTGAGCTGGCACAGTGGCCAGCTCAACAATCTGGCACAGTGGTAACATACTTGCTTTCTGTGCGGGGGCCGGGGTTCAAATCCCTCGGCGGGCTTCTGAAAAATTCGTCCCGGCCCCATTCCCTCGGAACAGGGTGAGAGTTCCAGTTAGCGCCTTGGTCCAAAGAGGATATGGTGCTTGCCGCTTGGTCCACAAACCAAACCACCCGTGCTCGGCAGGGTACCGGCGCGGCCCGCTGTTCTACGACCTGGCCGTGCTGCGGCTAAGCTCGCCCGTCCAGCTGGACAGCCACATCCAGCCTATCTGCCTGCCCAGCGCCGGCCAGCGCTTCTCCGGCCGCTGTATCGCCTCCGGCTGGGGAAAAGACGCCTTCCGGAGTGAGTCGAACACGCACGATGGTGCAGGAATATTGAATACCTGTACTATTCCGCCAGTTGCCGTACAAAGGAAGAACCACGTATGTCACGGTTTGCGGTCGATTGACATACGTGGTTCTTCCTTTGTACGGCATAGTTGTCATATCACATCGAAAGGAACTTTTACCACTTTTGATGTATAACATAACATGATAATTCATTCATTCGTGCATTTATTCGTTCATGCATTCATTCAATCAATCAATCATTCATTCATCAGGGTTAGAAAATAACTTTAGGATCATCTGATGCTTGAATGATATGAAGGTACAGTAAGTGTTTATTTCTGTCCCCAGGTGGGCAGTTCTCGACGATTCTGAAGAAGGTCCGTCTTCCGATAGTCGGTCATGAGCAGTGTCAAGCCAATCTGCGAAACACGCGGCTCGGTCGCTATTTCCGCCTCAACAAGAGCTTCGTCTGCGCCGGCGGAGAGGAGGGCATCGACTCCTGCAAGGTAACAGCGTAAACGACAAACATGCGATACATGTCGAACTTAATGAAAAGTTACACTCAAATATATTGAATTTATTGTTAATTTCTTCGAAACGACGTAAGTACAAAGCTAACGGAAATAAAATGTGTCCGTGAAGTTAGCGTCATCGTCTTCTCACAACTCCAGCGTCAACTTTTTATTTCTCCAAACTTCGTATATAGGTCAATCAGACCATGCTGATTCCAAAAGGCAAGTCCATTTTGCGATAGCGATTGACCTATGTCAAATTTGAGGTCAAACGAAGGGGAACGCGCTTGAGCCTAAAGTTACCGTCCGATTTGCTTTAAAATGGTCTCAAACGATTGCCTGGGTCAAAATCTAGCGTGAGCGAGACTTTCAGGTCCTGACCTTTAAGGTCAAATTTCAGGTAACAGGACAGGGAGCAGCGAACGGTTGATTTCCCCCAAACTTCGGTAACTTTAGGCTCCTGCGTGTTGCCCTTCGTTTGATTTCAAATTTGACCTAGAAAGTCAATCGCTATCGCAAAATGGACTTGATTTTTGGAATCAGCATGGTCTGATTGACCTATATACGAAGTTTGGGGAAATCAATCGTGAACGCTGCTCCCTGTCTTTTGACCTGAAATTTGACCTTAAAGGTCAGGACCTGAAAGTCTCGCTCACGCTAGATTTTGACCCAATCAATCGTTTGAGACCATGTTAAAGCAAATCGGACGGTAACTTTAGACTCCAGCGCGTTTCCCTCTGTTTGACCTAAACTTTGACCAAGGTCCATCGCTATCGCAAAATGGACAGATTTTTGGAATCAGCATGAGCTGATTGACCTATACACGAAGTTTGGGGAAAATAAAAAGTTGACGCTGGAGTTGCGCGATGACGATGACGCTTACTTCACGGACAAATAAAATCTGTTAATTCTCGTGGACTGCATCATGAGATCAGGAAAACTGTGTACGTGTCTTGGTATCTGGCACAATACCCGTACTGCATCCACGCCATCCGCGGCAATCCCATCTTGGACGACGCGCATTCTGCCATTGATCACATTGCTGTTTTTAAATCTTACAGGCAGCGGCCCGTGAGAAGGGGCTTCTCACGGGCTGAACAGCCCATGCAAATAACGGGCTGATGTATGGACTATGGTGCATTCTGTTCGTCTGACCAGGTATGTCCGTTTTCTGCAGGGTGACGGCGGCGGTCCGCTGGCCTGTCCGGTGAATGGCCGATACACACTGGCCGGAGTCACCTCCTGGGGCATCGGCTGTGGCACCAAAGACGTGCCGGGCGTGTACGCCAGTACAGAGGCCAGTCTGGACTTCATCCGGCAGCACGCCGGCGACGGCGTCTACTAGAGACAGTGGCGACATCTATACCGACGGGCAGAGACAGCCAGACTGGAGCTGACCCCGCTGCGTAGTGATTGCGTGGAGTGGAGCAAACAAGTGCAGCGATTGACGCCATTGGCGTAATCATGATGTAGCAACATTACTGATGTATTACAATATAGGTTATCACCTGATGTTAAGAAAAAAGTCCTGTTGAAGAAAGCTTCTGTGACGTTTCGTTTCGCAAGGTCTTTTTTTGTCAAACGGAACCCTGTTGCGATAATTTAATGTCATGCGAGTGCGGTCAGTCTTTTTGAGGTCTTGTGAGTATTTTGCACTTCTTCCTCGCATGATAAATCAGTCTATTGGCGTGTCATGATTATTTTTTAAGAGTGAATGTAGTAGCATCTTTACAGGACGGTCAGGCGTACGCTTGTCAGTATCGAAGGGGTAAGCATGCACACATGGTGACACCAATCATAGAAATTCCGCTTCTGGTAGGAACGGTCACGTATCTCAGCTTTGCTTCCTTTTTAGTCATAATGTGTAGTCTATATGTATTGTTCGACGTCGTTCCTTCGTGTTGTTTTTGCTTCTAACGCTCGGCATTGTTCGTGCATCCGACGCGGCGGTCCAGCTATGATATGACTGGTGTGATGTCTTACCTTGCTCCTACCGGTATTAAGTGGCATTTCGATATGTTAAATATAAATACACACGTCAATGTATTTGAGATCGTCCATACATATAATTCCAAATCCATTACTGGTCCGGCGATGGCCTGCAATCTGCATAGCGACACCATAGCGGCCCTGGTGCTGTGCCTGAGCTGACAGACACACGCAGACATGCGTGTACCTGACCGAGGCGTACCTGACCGAGGCGAAACAATGTCTCAACGGTGCCGAGGTCCAACCGATCGTGTAGGAAAATCTTACCCACGCTATGGGTCACAGACAGGATCGTCGCCACAAAATGTGGAGTGGGGGAGGGGGTAGCCAATGTGGAGTGGGGGATGGGGAGCGTTTCGACGCCCCCTCGAACTCGGCTCCTATGTGACGTAGACAAAAACCGAAAACACTGTCCGAAAGCTCGTCAAAAATCACCTTCAAAATATTTCGGTAATTTTTGGCTCACGTCTATTTTGAGGTCACCATGGAGGTTATCAAAGGTCAGATTTTCCAGTTTTAGGACAACGCTCCAAAAATCCCTAATATATCCGGAACTATCCGAAAATATATCCGGAAGCTAGGAACAAGCGGGAAAAACAATCGAACGCTCTTGAAATATGCAATCGCTAAACTGTAATCAATTGTTTTTAGCTCAGGTCAATAGTGTAGGCTCCAGAGGTCATCAAAGGTATAAAGGCTATTTTTTGGCAAAATGTTGCTCGCAAATAACTTTTTACCTAATAAAGATAAAGCAATTATTTTGACGTCATCGTATTCGTCTCAAGGCGCTTCGAATCACATTCATGTTGACCAGTTGGGTCAACTTAGAAATTTTGAAGTCAGGCCAAGGTCAAAATGGTGACCAAAGTAGATCATGTTGCATATTGGGGGACGTGTCTCGACGAGACAAACACATTGATGCTTGTTCCACTTCTTTCATTTATCAAAAGTTATTGACAACAAAGTGTTGGTGATCTCAGATGTTCTCGGCTGACCCTGTAGGGGTCACTGAAAAAATGCATCGGACTCATCAAGAATAGCCTATGATAACATGATCCAGGAGGAATTGGACTGATATCAGGGCCTATTTTAACATGTTAACTGGGGGGGAGGGGCAAATGCCCCCCCCCCCCCAGTGAGCCGTTTTGCCCCCCCCCCCCAGTCAAGAAATGTTGCCCACCCTGATTTGAGTATTTCCATGTCATTTTTCGCTTGATAGGTATTCAATTAAAATAAAATATGCTTACCTGAAAATTCGTCGAAATTTTGTCGAGTTATAGCGAATTTAGTGACGTCACTACACACGAGTTTTACACCAATATCAGCTAAACTTTGCCAAGCCGTACAAATGCCACATTTGAAGGAAAATGCAATCAAAAAACGCCAAAAGATAGAAAATTGCAACGACTAAAAACTGGCTATCTCGGATTTTTGATATTTTAGTTTTTTCCCCAAAAAAACTATAAAAAATGGGAAAATTATCACAAAATCAAAATTTTCTAAAATATTCAAAAAACCGGAAGATATGTCAGAGAACCATACCTAGGCAACTACCATGCCAAATTTCAAACTGATATATCCATTTTTTTAACTAACTTATGACATCTAAAGTATGTGTAACTTATGACGTCATATTTTGAAATTGCGTTTGATGGTTTTTATGGACTAGATACAGACAAATAAATGCCACCACTGTATGTCTGAGACAAAACTGGTCTAGCAACATGCCTTTTTTGTTTAGATTTAACAATTTAAAATGTTGACCTTCGGTGACCTGAACTTGACCTGAAATTAACATTTACTTCACGTAAATAAATTCAGGTGGTAAAATGACTATCATTGTCGAATTATACGTGGAAAATAACTCATAAAACATGTGTTGCATGACTTTCGTAGATATATTGAGCATATTGACCTTTTGTGACCTGACCTTGACCTTAACCTTGGCCAAAAATCTCACTTTAGCTCATGCGGGATATGATCATACCTTTGTCAGCACTTGGGGTGAAACTGGTCGCAATCGAAGGCTTTGGATGGAAAGTATGGCCCATAAACTCAACTACGCCGATTTTGACCTTTGACCTGAGACCGTGACCTGACATTTGACATTACTTTGACATTTGTGAGCATGCTTTATATTTGTCTCATTGAGAGCTTTCGATTTCCGCCTTGCGCGTCTCGCTGCGATCATTGGTATGGAAGATAACCGGGGGGGGGGGGGGGCGTTTAACGCCCCCCCCCTCCCCAGTCAATGGCGTTCTGCTGGGACCCCAGGCAATGCCGGGTTAAATTATTTCCGGAATATCTCGAATTTCAATATTCTTTGAACAATTGCTCATTAGCGGCAGAGTGGGGAAGATCGAGGGTTGTTGGATCAGGAACGTCGCCATACAATTTGGAGTGGGTGGGGGCAACTGCTGAGCTGAGATTGTGTTCCAATTCTGTGTGTGGTTAGGGATCTCTCAGCCGCCACTTTCCCACAAGTCAGGGGTGGGGTGCTTCTGCACGTGCGCACGTGTGCACCACGTATTTGTATCTCAGAAACTACTTCCCTGATCGAGTTGGAACTCACCATACATTGCCATCACGTTCGCTCGTGCATCGCCAACTACGGCGCCTGACTGGTTCGGTAAAAAAAGTTATGGAAGAAAAATGAATGCGGAATGACCTCAGAGTGAATCAATTTCACCTCGTGGAGGTCACAGGATAAAAATACCACATGGATGTTTGCACTGGCGGATCCAGAACGGATGTTTTTGTGTGTGTGTGTGTGGGGGGGGGGGGGATTCAACAAAGTCTCACACAGTTCTGAAAACGCATCGGATTTGGCTTGCTTATGCATTGATAGCTGATTTAAAGCTAACTTTCCTTAGTAAAGGCTGCTTAGATTGTCTTCTATATCAGGAAATGTGTCAATCTTGCGCCGATTTCAGGCGCATTTTTTCGGGGGGGGGGGATCTATTGCCCATTTTGCCCAACCGTAGATCCGCCACTGGATCTTTGTATTTTGCAAAAGATGCGGGACTTCGGTGGAAATTGGCAAAATTTAGCCATTTCCTTTGGATTTATATATGCATTTTCATGTTTCCCCAATGACTTACAATTGGCAGGTCACAAACTGTCTGACCGTGAGCGACTGTTGCCACCAGTCGCAGACCATCCCAATACCGAGAATGCAGGTGGATGCAGGTCGGATCACAATCGTAGCCGCCGTGCTTGTACGCCACCTTACAAGCACGGCGGCTATAGGTAAACTAGAATACTCTTTCAGCTGAGCTGCGTCGCGAGTCCTTCTACGAGCCCCGGCACCCTTTTGTGTGCCCCGGCACCGTTTATCGCACCCTTTATTGGCTTTTCCATTACGGAAGTGCCTGATCCTGAATGTAAAACAAAGATGATAGCCTGGAGGCTCTCCTCTGTGTTTTGTGTCGTATAGGTAATGGGCAACCGAAGGTCGCATGCATGCCAGCGTTAAGGAATGACAATGGTGATGCCCATGGCTGGCGCAATGGAGCGTTCACGGTGCATGGAACGGTCGAACGTGATCAACAGCAAAGGCCGGAAACCACGCTTTAAAATATCCGCTGCCTGACAGGTCTGCTAGAGCGTCCCAGTCCATGTCACTGTGTAACGATGGGTTGCCTTGTATTTGCTCTATTAGCGCTGTAGAGGCACACTTTCATATAATGGCTACGTAATCGGAATCTGAGCAAGTATATTGATGTTCTTAGTCGTGAAGGACGCATGGTTAAACTGAAAAATGAATGTTAAGTGGGTTGTATTTCAATATTATGTATAAACGCAACCTCAAACGAAAATATGCCGGTAGGATATGGCTGAAATATGAGTAGATGTATGACCATGTGCTGGTAGATGTTGGTGGAAATAAGCATTTCATTCGATAGCGAATTTATTTGTATTTTATTTTATTCAACTGCATCACCAACGGGATGAACCCAATGAAATCCTGAGTAATATAACATGAAATAGACTAAATATCTCAAATATATGGCTACTAGAACTCTGGCGTTGAACCTTCCCAGCGTATGCTACTATTCTGTGAGCCTATTAGTTGGCCAAGGCAAGCAACTGACCTCCTAATTTCCCAGATGTATTCGCTCAATGTTAATCCCCGCGCCTTGCATAGGGACTTCACCGACTTAGGCTGAATTTGTGAAATTGATCTTACAAACGGCGTGCATACCTAAGATAAGATAACATACCCCGACTCGTAATCGCGAATGTTTTTGTGACGACTCTTCTTGTATGTATTTAGTGGTAAAATGTATATTTAAGCATATTTGAGCAAATTATTTTTAGTACATCATTAAAACGTACCAAAGATTAACCCGCGCCGCGCCGGTGCTCGGCGCCACCTTCGCCGTGCCGGGGGTGGGGGCGTTTCGACGCCCCCTCTAACTCGGCTCCTATAAAACGTAGACAAAACCGAAAACACCATAAGAAAGCTCGTCAAAATGCTTTTTTGAAACTATTTCAGGCATTTTTGTTCTCAGGTCAATATTGAGGTCACCAGAAGTCATCAAAGGTCAGATTTTCAAGTTTTAGGACTTCTCTCCAAAAAAAAATCCCAGATATCACAGGAACTATGATAGTTAGGGACAAACAGAAAAAGCAATAGACATCTCTTGAAAAATGCAATCGCTGAAGTGTCCTCAGATTTTAGCTCTGGTCAATAGTTTAGGCTCTAGAGCTCATCAAATGTCAAATAGTTTTTTTTATACAAAAACAGTTTTCACAAATATCTTTTTACCTAACAAAGATTAGGAAATCATGTTGACGCCATCGTGTTTGTCTCGTCAAGGCTCTTCACATCATATGCATGATGGCAAGGTTAGGTGAACTTATAAATTTTTACCTCAGGTCAAGGTCAAGTGGTGACCCAATTAGGTTATGATGCGCATTGGGAGACGTGTCTCGACGAGTCAAACACATTGGTGCCAGTTTCACTTCTCTATCTGGATTTTGTCTAGAGTTATTGGCAAAAAGGTGTTCGTGAACTCGGGTGACCTCATCTGACCCTGTAGGGGTCACTGAACAAAAATTGTCCCTGGAACTTTAAGAATGGCCTATGATAACATGATCCAGAATGAACTGGGCTGATATAATTCGCATTCTCAGAATAGGAAGCATTTGATTATTTCCCCATTGACTTATAATGTGGAGGTCACGAAATTGACCCGACCTTAGGTCACCGATATACAACATCCGAGATAAATGAATTGTAGGTACTAGTGCCCTTATGAAATTCTGTAAGTACGAAATCGATCGGCCTAAAACTGTGGCTGTGGTACGACCGGAAACATTTTTTGGGGGTGGGGTCATGTGACCTGGCCTGGTGACCTGACCTGACATGACCCGAGGTAATTTTGTTTACACTATGTGGGTAATTGATGTTCCAACAGCTGTGCTTGAAACGGCGGCGCTGCAGGTCGCCGTTTTTTCGCTATCCTTAAAAACCTTAAGAAGGGGGGGGGGGGTCTAGCCCCCCCCCCCGTACGGCGCGGGTTAACTAAATGTCTCTCCTATCTCAGAAAGTAATTTTCTTCACCTGATCAAGCAAATTCAGTAAGCATATTAGTCGAACGTTCACAAACAACTATAGAAAGGCTTGTGCCATGCATTGCATATCAATCATAGTCTTTTCCCAGCATGACAACTGCGTAAGAAATAGCGATGATGCACATACATAACCAGTAGCGTATCCATGATTCACTCCAGAAGGGCATTTTTTTTTATCTGGGGCATAAAGTACCCCCCAAAAAATTACTGGATTTGGCCCACTATATTTTTAAAAGGGCATATTTTTACCATTTTTCCTTTAAAAAAAATCATTTTTTCGACCAAAGGGGGCACTTTCTGCCCCAGATAGTCTTCAGGGGGGTTGCTCCGTTTGCCCCCCCCCCCCCGTGTATACGTCTATGTAGTGCATAACCTTGTGATGCGCTTGTGACTACTCAGTATGACAAATTTGCGGATGTGGTTGGAAGCGCAGATCATATTCGACCCTGAGAGCACAGTCGGAAAGCTGCTTTGAGCTGATTAAGCTGAATACACCGTAGGCATGCGGTGCAAAGCCTCGTTAAATACGGGATCTTTATCATAATCACAGTAAAGAGACAATATTACGAAAAACATCCAACAGCGAATGGCTCTTTGCACTAGAGGTGATGTGGATTTTTCCTATGGCTATTTCTAATAATATTTGGGTGTTTAAATCCCCGTCCTCTCCTTACGCTGTGACGGAGTAAAAACAGGTCATTTATTGTGAAAATTTGACAAATTGCCACTGGTTACTCACTGCTTTGTACTTTGAGCTTGTAGAGTAGACAAAGTGTCAAATGTTCAGTTGAAGGAGATACAATTTCGGATACATGGCGACAAAGTTTATGCTTCGAATGCGTCTCAACTAGATAGGGAAGGCAGTGCGTGTTACAAGGTAAAGAATTCGCCATGCTGAAAACGATGTCTCGGCTTTGTTGTCCACCCCTAACATCCTTGTTACTTATATAACTGCCTCCGAACTTATGCACAGTTACCGATCGCTGACAAAAGCTAGATATCAACGTTCAAGTAGTATTCACTTATATTTTCCACTAAGCTAAAACATTTTCCCCAAGCTTCCACTAAGCCCAAATATAGTTACGTACCGTTGTGATTTTATTGCATTTTTTATGATATGCAAAATGTCACATTCAGGAAACTTTGAACCTTCCACATCATAGGACGTCGCCCGGCTTAAAGTCCGGCTTCAATACCATTGGTGACAAAAATGCTGCTTATTCTGTTGATGTTATTAGGACGTTGCCCGGCTAAAGTCCGGCTTCAATACCATTGGTGACAAAAATGCTGGTTATTCTGTTGATGCTATTAGGACGTTGCCCGGCTTAAAGTCCGGCTTCAATACCATTGGTGACAACAATGCTGGTTATTCTGTTGAGTTTATTAGGACGTTGCCCGGCTTAAAGTCCGGCTTCAATACCATTGGTGACAACAATGCTGGTTATTCTGTTGATGTTATTAGGACGTTGCCCGGCTTAAAGTCCGGCTTCAATACCATTGGTGACAACAATGCTGGTTATTCTGTTGATGTCATTTCAGTTTGGCAAACAAGTTCACAGCAATACCGTTCGTTTTAGAATAGCTGGGCACAAAGCAGGACTTCCAGTGGTCACTGATGTCAATATTGACAGTGTGGCCCGCGATGCATTTGGAACCTGTGTGTCAAGCGTCAGGGGCCCTCGGCACGTCTCACCATATTCGGAAGCGTCCGAGGAAAATTCCGCGGCGACCAACCGAGAGCATAGCTCACGTAGAGACGCGGCACAGGTCGCACGGTAGCCTTGAACCGTGCTGCGGCGCGGCGCGCGGCCCGGTGGGGATCCTGTCTGCCTGGCCTGGGGCGGTCGTGGCTCACCGCACCGCACAGCAGCGCACCGCGCGGCGGCGGGCACTGCCCGGCCGCCAGTCGTCTGGTAAAGCTGCCAGCATGAGGACGACTGTGCTGTGTCTACTGCTGTGTGCGGCGCTGGTCAGCGGTGCTCCGAACTTGCTTCCCGGCGACCCGCGGCTGGCGGACGGACACCATCACCACGGAGACCATCACGGAGACCATGGAGGGCACGGGCACCATGCTGACGGTCACGGAGACCATGGCGCCCATAGTGACCCCGCAGGAGTGCCCTCCGGTATCGACTACGGCGCGGGGATCGAGCTGACGCTGAAGGAAGTACTGCAGGGGGAGCATTACAACCCCTTCCTGCCCAGCTACCAGCCGCCCGCTCATCTCGCTTCGGCCAGAAGACCTGGTCAGCAGCAGCAGCAGCAGCAACAACAACAGCAGCATCAACAGCAGCATCAACAGCAGCAACAGCAGCAGCAGCATCAGCATCAGCAGCAGCAGCAGCATCAGCAGCAGCAGCAGCAGCACCACCACCAGCAGCAGCAGCAGCACCACCACCAGCAGCAGCCGGGCTTCATAGATGCCAGCCAGGAGCACCACCAGATGGAGCTGAACGTGAATCCGGGCTCCGGTAACTCCGGGCCGAAGGGCCCCCTGGTGGCGAGCTGCTCCTCCGGCCTGGCGTGCGTGCCGGAGCAGTCGTGTGACCCGTACACGGGGTTCGTGGTGGGCACGCTGGACCGGCCGGCGGCCGACCCCCGGCAGCCGACCGTGGCGTTGCAGAGATGCCAGGCGGCCTCAGGAGACGGCGTCTGCTGCCGCGACACAGTCGGTGTGTTCCAGCCGGCCCCCGTGCCTGTCCCTGCCCCCGTTCCCGTACCAGTGCAGCCCCCAGCCGCCGGCAGCTCCCCGCCCAACACCAAGACCGGGGGCGACAGCGGGTCGAATCCCTTCGCCGGTAACCCGTTCCTGAGTGGCGGAGGCTTCGGCGGCAGCGGCGGTGGTTCCGGCAGCGGCGGCAGCGGCGGCAGCGGCGGTGGTTCCGGTGGCGGCGGAGGCGGCGGCAGCGAAGGCGGCAGCGGCGGTGGTTCCGGTGGCGTCGGAAGCGGCGGCAGCGGCGGCAGCGGCGGCAGCGGAGGCAGCAGCGGCGGTGGTTCCGGTGGCGGCGGAGGCGGCGGAGGCGGCAGCGGTAGCAGCGGCGGTGACTTTGGAGGCCTGGGTGAGCTGGTCGCCTGCGACAGGGACCAGCGATGTATCGACATCACTCTGTGCGGCAGTGACGGCTACGTTATCACTGACGGCAGCGGCCTCATCCAGATCCGACGGCCGACCATTACGGTAAGTCGCTTATACACAGACCACTATATACACTGTTTCCGTATCCGGTGGACAGCATGTTGGCTTGACATGCAACGCATTTGTTTGTTATGCTTAGACAATGGTCAAACAAAGGAGGTGCATAATTCACGTGTTGCGAGGTGTTTAGCGTGTACTAACCGGACGGCAACTAACAGGCGACAGCTCTCATCACTTCTTCGAGCAACATCTCTTTCCGCCTCGCAACTCCCTGCGCGCCTGGTCAAAGCAGGCCTTGGTATGGCCTTGGCCAATAGCAGGTGCTAAGGTATTCTAAGTGACAGACTTTGCAGTTCGGAATCCCCAGTTGGGTTACATACATAACTAATAAGATTCAGGAGGTTTTCCAGCTTCGCCGTTAACCAAAGCTGCTTAGCGGACTGGCGCGCCCTTGGCAGAAACCCGTTCATCCATGCTGTGTCGGGTCGAATATCCCGTCGCGTGTTATTTCCGTTCTTAGCACGATTATTCTGGTAGGCCAGGCTCAAAATATGATGTGCGATGCACTGTGTGCTTACATGTGTCTAGTTCCCACACGCAAACAAAGGTCTGAAAGCAGACGCAGTATAATGTAGGAGCCAGTTCGAGAGTGCCGTACAAGTGCCGCACAAATGCCGGCTACCAATGGCGTCGCATGCAGCTTACATTACCAACCCAGAGAGCCTTCCACCCCACCACTACCCAAAGAGCCTTCCACCACTACCCTCGTTGGTGCTGCTCCCGCCGCCCGCTGTCCCCCCCCAAACAAAACAACACCGTTCTGGTTTATCTCTGCTTTGTCCTAGTTTTGGTTGTTTATCTCTGGTTCGTAGTTAGTACAGTGACCTTCCCAGAGTCTGACATGCGCGCTGTGTTTTCAGTTCTGCTTTACTCCTGTGGGGGACACGGGCACGTGCTGCCGGGACCGGCCCGGCTCCGGCCCCGGGCGTCAGCAGGCGGAGATCCAGTGCAACGCCCGGCAGAGCTGCGTCGAGCCGCCCGAATGCGGCGAAGACGGCTATTTCGTCACCGATGGATCCGGACTGCTCGACGTCAGAAACAACTTCCTCACGACGGTATAAGAAGCGACTTACTCTTAAATAGGGTTTCCAGTTTAGAAACGTAATTAGAAGAAAGTAAATTTAATTAGTTACAGTAGGCTATTAAGATATAATTAAAATATACGGTTAATTTGATATACGTTTACGGTCATCTATATTACTATTTGATAAGCGTCTGTCTGTCTGTCTGTCTGTCTGTCTGTCTGTCTGTCTGTCTGTCTGTCTGTCTGTCTATCCGGCACCGCTCAGTTTATTCAGTTTAAAAGTCCTAGTTAATTCACGTGCTGAATTGGTGCGGATACCTCCATCCCGGAGATGCCAGCTAGCTATGCATAGGACATATGTGGGAGATGGGACAAGTCACCGACGCACCGGAGTTGGTGGGGCGGTGATCCCTTGGCGGGTAATAGGTAATTGTGTCCTATGCAGTTCCAGTCCAGTTATTTAACGTGCTGAATTGGTGCGGATACCTCCATCCCGGAGATGCCAGCTAATCATCCAGCGGAGCGGACGGGTTAGCACTAGTGTATACAACTATTTAACGCATTGAAACATAGCGTCAAACGGTTGTTATTCAATTCAGTACGTGTGTTCCACTAGAGTTGTGTTTTCATCGCCTGCTTGTATTCTATGATGACTGCAAAATGAGTGACGGATTAATGTAGTATTATCGTACCTGAGTGTACGAAATGGTCCATGTAAGAATACTATCGTTAGCATGTATATTTTTTGTTTCTTCCTTTGCATGAATTTGATTATTGTGGCTATCTAGACTTCACCCTAGTCGCTTTGCGTTTCATATGGCTGATGCTAAGAATGCTCTCAGCGCGTGAGAAACCAAGTCCTTGTCCTGTTTCAGTTCTGCCGGCTGTCGTCGGGCGGGAAGGGTCGCTGTTGTGAGCCGCGTCCATCCACCACCTCCCGCGAGATCACGTGTCAGGTCAACCAGGAGTGTGTCGGGCCGGATCTCTGTGACGAGAACGGCTACATCGTCACCGACGGGGCGGGACGGATCAACGCCAGGTTCAACACGCGGGAGGTAAGCCTTCGAATCAGCCACGGGATTTGGTGGATGTACGCTGGCGCGCGGATTTAACTTTTTTTTTGTGTTGGGGGAGGTGGGGGGGGGGGGTTAAATCCAGTGGAGTATTTCCAAAAAAAGTTGTTCAGCAGGGGGAGGAGGTAACGGGCCGTCAGCAGTCAGCGAAAAGTTGTTGACCGGGGAGGAGGGGTGTAGCAAGCAGACAGTCAGCCGTCAGCGATAAGTTTTGTCGACGGGGGAGGGGGGGGGGGGGGGGGGGGGGGGGGGGGTAGAGCGCGTCGTTAACTCTATTCCCAGCGGGCGCTCAGAATTACGTTAAACTGCGGGGGGGGGCAGATTCTGCCCTCCCCAGAGATTTCGAGAACCGCTAGGTCGATTTTGATGGGGAAAACGCCATTCGATTCGTTATGACAAGATCTATCTTTTTAGCCCCGAAATTTTTGTTTGGTTCAAAAATGGTGGGGGGGGGGGGGCATGGGGCAAAAATCAGAAAATTTTGGGTGTTTTTTGAAAGATCATTGCGGCCATGTGGCTCGACCGATTTTCATGCTCCAAACGTTTTTGAGCTTCAAATGTACTGGTCTTTAATATATCAAAAGACAAAAACAAAATAAAATCCTAGACGTATTCAGGGAATGTAAAATGGGGGGATTTTCTGGGGAAAATATGTGCTGTTTGTTTGCTGTTTGGGACGACATGAATTGGGTCACATGTGGGCATTATATGCTGTAATTTGTTAAATTTGATATATTGCGCATAAGCAGATCCAGGGAAAACATGGGGGGCACCATGCGCGTAACGCTTTTATCATCTTACTAATTTGAAGTTGAACCTAATTTGAGTGTGGGTATCGCCTCCCATTTTGTTATTCTGACTGTGCCTCTGCCCCAAAAATATGTACAATCACAGTATCTATGATACATATTGCATTGAAGTTGTTTCTGACGCATTTATTGCACTGAAAACCACGAAGGAAGCATGCGCCGCAAAAAAGGCATTCGTAACACCCTCCCCAAAACAGGAGCCTGGAACCGCCTCTGCGAGACCGATTTTTGTAATCAAAATTGACAACACGCGTCATTCAATTTTGGGAGAATTCACAAAGTTTCAGGACGCTAGGCCTAGCGGTTTAGAAGCAGCAAGTGAAAAACCACCGGGAGGGGCAGAATCTGCCCCCCGCAGGGAATAGGGTTCAATTCAGTACGTCTGTTCCACTAGAGTTGTGTTTTCATCGCCTGCTTGTATTCTATAATGACTGCAAAATGAGTAACGGATTAATGTAGTATTATCGTACCTGAGTGTACGAAATGGTCCATGTAAGAATACTATCGTTAGCATGTATATTTTTTGTTTCTTCCTTTGCATGAATTTGATTATTGTGGCTATCTAGACTTCACCCTAGTCGCTTTGCGTTTCATATGGCTGATGCTAAGAATGCTCTCAGCGCGTGAGAAACCAAGTCCTTGTCCTGTTTCAGTTCTGCCGGCTGTCGTCGGGCGGGAAGGGTCGCTGTTGTGAGCCGCGTCCATCCACCACCTCCCGCGAGATCACGTGTCAGGTCAACCAGGAGTGTGTCGGGCCGGATCTCTGTGACGAGAACGGCTACATCGTCACCGACGGGGCGGGACGGATCAACGCCAGGTTCAACACGCGGGAGGTAAGCCTTCGAATCAGCCACGGGATTTGGTGGATGTACGCTGGCGCGCGGATTTAACTTTTTTTTTGTGTTGGGGGAGGTGGGGGGGGGGGGGGTTAAATCCAGTGGAGTATTTCCAAAAAAAGTTGTTCAGCAGGGGGAGGAGGTAACGGGCCGTCAGCAGTCAGCGAAAAGTTGTTGACCGGGGAGGAGGGGTGTAGCAAGCAGACAGTCAGCCGTCAGCGATAAGTTTTGTCGACGGGGGAGGGGGGGGGGGGGGGGGGGGGGGGAGGGTAGAGCGCGTCGTTAACTCTATTCCCAGCGGGCGCTCAGAATTACGTTAAACTGCGGGGGGGGGGGGCAGATTCTGCCCTCCCCAGAGATTTCGAGAACCGCTAGGTCGATTTTGATGGGGAAAACGCCATTCGATTCGTTATGACAAGATCTATCTTTTTAGCCCCGAAATTTTTGTTTGGTTCAAAAATGGTGGGGGGGGGGGCATGGGGCAAAAATCAGAAAATTTTGGGTGTTTTTTGAAAGATCATTGCGGCCATGTGGCTCGACCGATTTTCATGCTCCAAACGTTTTTGAGCTTCAAATGTACTGGTCTTTAATATATCAAAAGACAAAAACAAAATAAAATCCTAGACGTATTCAGGGAATGTAAAATGGGGGGATTTTCTGGGGAAAATATGTGCTGTTTGTTTGCTGTTTGGGACGACATGAATTGGGTCACATGTGGGCATTATATGCTGTAATTTGTTAAATTTGATATATTGCGCATAAGCAGATCCAGGGAAAACATGGGGGGCACCATGCGCGTAACGCTTTTATCATCTTACTAATTTGAAGTTGAACCTAATTTGAGTGTGGGTATCGCCTCCCATTTTGTTATTCTGACTGTGCCTCTGCCCCAAAAATATGTACAATCACAGTATCTATGATACATATTGCATTGAAGTTGTTTCTGACGCATTTATTGCACTGAAAACCACGAAGGAAGCATGCGCCGCAAAAAAGGCATTCGTAACACCCTCCCCAAAACAGGAGCCTGGAACCGCCTCTGCGAGACCGATTTTTGTAATCAAAATTGACAACACGCGTCATTCAATTTTGGGAGAATTCACAAAGTTTCAGGACGCTAGGCCTAGCGGTTTAGAAGCAGCAAGTGAAAAACCACCGGGAGGGGCAGAATCTGCCCCCCGCAGGGAATAGGGTTAACCCGCGCCCAACGGAGAATGCAGTCGGAACACGCACCGCTGGGAGAGGGGGGCATATTCTACCCCCTCGTTATCTTCAAAACCAATAACCACAGCGAGACGCGCAAGGCTTCAATGGAAAGCTTTCAATGAGACGCATCTATAGTATACGCTAAATTGTCCAAATAAGGTCACATCTCAGGTCACGGGCAGGTGAAAGGTCACAATCGAGGCATTTGGGTTGATGGACCATGCTTTCCATTTAAAGCCTTATATTGCGACTATTATGACACAAAGTGCTCTCAGAGGTATATTACATCTCTCGCATAAGCGAAATTGAGATTGTAATCAAAGGTCAATGTCAGGTCACAAAAGGTCACTATTGACGAGAGGTCTACGAAAGTCGTACAACACATGTTTTATGGGTTATTTTACACGTATAATTCGATAGTAGTAACCATTTTTACACCCTGACCTCATATAATGGCCCTTAGGTCAACTTCAGGTCAAGGTCAAGTCGCATAAGGCCAACATTTTATTGATTAATCTAAATAGTTTCTAGACCAGTTTGGTCTCAGAAATGCAGTGGTGGCATTTATTTGTCCGGATCTGGTCAGAAAAGCTATAAAATGCAATTTAACAAGCTACATGAGTTACTCATATTTAGGGAGCCAAATGTCAGTCAAAAATAAAGATATTGTTTTGAAATTTGGTGAGGGTATCGTTCATACTTGCCTCTTCAATATATTTCCGTTTTTTTAATATCTTTGAAAATATCGATTTTGTGTTTTTTTCTTCCGAAAACAAAGTTTTTGTAATTGTTTGGGTCAAAAACTAAAAAAATTGAAAATCAGAAATGGACATTTTGAAATGTCATTCCCTTTCTTTTGACGTTTTGTATTTGCAATTTACTTCAAAACTCGTCTTCATTACATCATTACCTCCCAGTTCTCAAGTTATTTAGAAAATCCGGATGGGGAGGGAGATTCTACCCCTCCTCCCCCCCCCCTAAGTGGGGCGCGGGCGGGTTAACCCGTCAGCAACTGTACGTCCGACCGTTTTGTGGGGTAGGAATCATGGTTTCAGGACCTTTGGGGTAGGGACATGGCTTCTTGCCCCCCCCCCCTGGATCTGCCCCTGCTGTCGCTTACATTTGGTGATGGTGAATAGTGAAGTAGCTGTATAACATTTTTGTGACAAATATATGGAAATATGGGTGTCTTGTACACTACAAGCTGCAGTCAGCTGTCGTGCGCTGAATACGACTCTATTTTCAGTATTGTGGTCTGTCGTCGGGCGGCAAGGGTCGCTGCTGTCTGCCGGCCGCGGCTCCCCAGCCGCAGCGTCAGGAGTTCATTTGTGACGCCGCCGCCGAGGACTGTGTGTCGCCCGGCCTGTGTGACGACGACGGCTACATCATCACCGACGGCAGCGGCCTGATCGACCCCAGGATCACGAGTCTTATCGTGAGTTCATTGACCCCAGGATCACCAGCCGCACCGTGAGTCGATTGACCCCAGGATCACCAGCCGCACCGTGAGTCGATTGACCCCAGGATTACCAGCCGCACCGTGAGTCGACCGACCCCAGGATTACCAGCCGCACCGTGAGTCGACCGACCCCAGGATCACCAACCGCACCGTGAGTCGATTGATCCTAGGATTACCAGCCGCACCGTGAGTCGATTGACCTCGGGATCACCAGCTGCACCGTGAGTCGACCGACCCCAGGATCACCAACCGCACCGTGAGTCGATTGATCCTAGGATTACCAGCCGCACCGTGAGTCGATTGACTCCAGGATCACCAGCCGCATCGTGAGTCAATTGACCCCAGGATCACCAGCCGCACCGTGAGTTGATTGACCTCGGGATCACCAGCTGCACAGTAAGTCAATTCATTATCAGTTGAGTCGATTGACCCCAGGATCACCAGCCTCACCGTGAGTCGACGGCGTCCGTCCCAGTGGTGTGGTGCGGTGATCCAGATGGAAGGCGAAACTGGACCATCTTGCTCAATCCGTGATAGGTAATTTTAAACTCTCAGTAATTCCGCTATTTTTAAACGCATTAATTAAATGTATTTCGGTCCAGCAGGCAAATGAAAACAAGACAAACATTTAGTTTGAACGTGGTGTGCAGAAGAAACACCCCCTAGCAAGTGAACTATAAATTCACGGTAGACTTACACCATCGCTTTCGTGCATCTCTGATGTCATACATGCATGGAAGAATGAATGTTTGAGAAGTGTTAGCATACATAATCTATCACGGCGTATCAGTCTTCCCAAACGATGGGACCGTTTACTCCGCTTCCGCTTCTGTTTACTGATAAGCCGAGGATGATTTATATTTATAATTAAATTATTGACAGGTTTGACATTCAATTGCATTTCAAGTTCATCTGATAGGTTTCACAGATAACGACGTTAAGACGTAAACTCGTTTTAAAGTATCATGCCGCGTGATTGTGATTGTCACATAACACATATGCAGTAACTCTCAGAAACATGCAGCATCAGTAGACATGAGTTGTACCAGTAAATGTCATCGTTATCTGCCTGTCGTCAGTTTTGTCGCGCGAGCTCTGGCCAGGAAGGCACCTGCTGTCGGCGGCGGCGGCCGGAGCCGGTCACATCCACCTCCCGCGAGATCACGTGCCAGGCCAACCAGGAGTGTGTCGGGCCGGATCTGTGTGACGAGAACGGCTACATCGTCACCGACGGGTCGGGACTGATCAACGCCAGGTTCAACACGCGGGAGGTGAGCCTTCGAAGGAATGGACACGGGTGCAAAAGCTGATGATGTGGTGTCCTATGATTATATAACATTCTCTATTTTCACAAATGCGGGCAAAGTTGCCATTTTCAATAATGTTTCGTCCTATGTTAAAGTTGAATCGACTTCTGCTTTGTGCAGCCAATTTACGCAACACAATCTTAATTAATGTGACCTCAGTATATTCGACCATTGGACGTTGACTCGTTAACCCGTTCACACGTTCACCCGTTCACTCATTTTGTTTTCGGGAGCCACCAATAACACGGCATTTATCGCTGGATACCGTACAACCATAAACTGTCTAAAGTGTCTAGTTATATCATCGCTGTCACATGTTTTCCTTCTGAAAAGATGATGCCGAGCGGTTTGGGATTTATTTTTGAGAATCCACAGTCATGCAAATTCGTCATAAAATCAGCCGTTCGTAGAAATCCATTTGTTTAAAGCTGTCGAGGAAAAAAGTTGAGTGCCGGTGCCTGGGAATAAATAGTTTGGACGCGCTGGTTTATCTACTCGCGAGCATAGAATTCAAAGCTCATGTGCCTGTCTGCCGATCAAAAGTGACAGGTCCTACACAATACAGACTGCACTCTGCCAGATTTGTGCTTGATTCCGCTTCAGCGGAATCGATTCGGATTCCATGCCAAGCCAGACGGGTCTGATTCCGATTCCAATAGACCTTTTACTAGGGGAATCTATTCCGAATCCGATTCCAGGGCACCTAAAAGCTTGATTTCGAATCCGATTCCATTGATTCCACTCTGCATAAAAAATGTCCGACCATATACATATTTTGTATAAATAACATGAATGACATGAAGCGTAATATTACATATATTATACAGGTATATTGAATGTGGCTATTTTGTTATAAAACTTTATTATGGAATTTATGGTACAAAAAAACATCATAAAACTGCCATAAGCGAACATCATTACCGAGCCAGCGCGAAGCGCCCGTGAGGCTGCTCGTCAACCAACTAGACAAATGTACATTTGACCCGGCCCGACCCGGCCATACATACGCTTTTTCGGAAGCTAATAACTTTGCAACCACTGCTCCGATTGATATTGGGTTTTCACCATTGGATAGGTCCATCAAATCAATTTTGTTTTTGGTATGATGCTTTCTGATAGAAGTGGTACCACAGCGCGTGGCAGTCGGCACACGCGAACGTCGAAATGAACAAAAATCCTTGCAAAAATGATGCTTGATCAAAAATGGCTGTATTATTCTAAGCATTAATTTATACGCTGAAGCATGCAACGCTCAGGAGGTACTCCCTTTTGGCGGATTTGAAAAAGGAGATCATGAACAATTTAATCAAACTTAATTTTTATGTTGGCATGCATTGAGGCCTGGCAATCTTTTTCTGGAGGACTAAAATGACTGTGTTACTACCACGTTTGCGCCCTTACCGTTGCATATTTCAAACCTGTTTTAGCTTTACCAGAGCACGCTCGCTCGGTCATCGCCCAAAAAGTCGTTTTACTGGTTGTATGTCTCCACCTAAATAAGTATAATTACTGACCGTTTATTGACCCTCATTAGTCAAAAAAATAATCGCCTAGCTTTTCTTTATGTATGCATGCTCAAATACACAAATTGCATTCAGAAAAGTTTAAATTCATGGTCAGCGTTTTTTTTAACGAAAATAACACTGAATCACTTGACATTGCCATTGATTCCGAATCCGATTCCATCATGTTCTAACAATTATTGACTAAACCTGATTCCGATTCCACCCAGATGCCAATGTAATCGAATCCGATTGCGATTCCCGTAAACCCGGAATAGATTCCGGAATCGGATTCGATTCCACTGGAATCACACAAGTCTGCACTCTGCCGACGTGCACTGGATGTTTTGCTGCGTTTTTCAGTTCTGCCGGCTGTCGTCGGGCGGGAAGGGTCGCTGTTGTGAGCCGCGTCCATCCACCACCTCCCGCGAGATCACGTGCCAGGCCAACCAGGAGTGTGTCAGGCCGGACCTCTGTGACGAGAACGGCCACATCGTCACAGACGGGGCGGGACTGATCAACGCCAGGTTCAACACGCGGGAGGTGAGCCTTCGAAGGAATGGACACGGGTGCAAAAGCTGATGATGTGGTGTCCTATGATTATATAACATTCTCTAGTTTCACAAATGCGGGCAAAGTTGCCATTTTCAATAATGTTTTGTGCTATGTTAAAGTTGAATCGACTTCTGCTTTGTGCAGCCAATTTACGCAACACAACCTTAAATAATGTGACCTTAGTATATTCGACCATGGGACGTTGACTCGTTAACTCGTTAACACGTTCATCCGTTCACTCATTTAGTTTTCGGGAACCACCAATAACACGGCACTTATCGCTGGGTACCGTACAACCATAAACTGTCTATTAAGTTGCCGTTTTGCTCCGTAAGTGTCTATGTATACCATCGCTGTCACATGTTTTCTTCCTGAAAAGATGATGCCGAGTGGTTTTGAATTTATTCGGGAGAATCAACCATATATGCAAATCTGTCGTAAAATCAGTCGTTAATAAAAATCCATTTGTTTAAAGTTGTCTAGGAACAAAAGTCCCGGCGACAGTAAATAAATAGTATGGACGCGCTGGTTTATCTACTCGCGAGCATATAATTCAAAGCTCGTGTGCCTATCTGATGTTCAAAAGTGATAGGTCCTACACAATACAAACTGCACTCTGTCGACGTGCGCTGAATGCTTTGCTGTGTTTTTTTTTAGTATTGTGGTCTGTCGTCGGGCGGCAAGGGTCGCTGCTGTCTGCCGGCCGCGACTCCCCAGCCGCAGGGTCAGGAGGTGATGTGTGACGCCGCCGCCGAGGACTGTGTGTCGCCCGGCCTGTGTGGCGACGACGGCTACATCATCACCGACGGCAGCGGCCTGATCGACTCCAGGATCACGAGTCTTATCGTGAGTCGAATGATCCTAGGATTACCAGCCGCATCGTGAGTCGATTGACCCGGGATTACCAACCGCACCGTGAGTCGATTGACCCGGGATTACCAGCCGCACCGTGAGTCGATTGGCCCCAGGATTACCAGCCGCACCGTGAGTCGATTGATCCTAGGATTACCAGCCGCACCGTGAGTCGATTGACCCGGGATTACCAACCGCACCGTGAGTCGATTGATCCTAGGATCACCGGCCTCACCGTGAGTCGATTGATCCTAGGATTACCAGCCGCACCGTGAGTCGATTTATCCTAGGATTACCAGCCTCACCGTGAGTCGATTAATCCTAGGATTACCAGCCGCACCGTGAGTCGATTGATCCTAGGATTACCAGCCGCACCGTGAGTCGATTGATCCTAGGATTACCAGCCGCACCGTGAGTCGATTGACCCGGGATTACCAACCGCACCGTGAGTCGATTGATCCTAGGATTACCAGCCACACCGTGAGTCGATTGATCCTAGGATTACCAGCCGCACCGTGAGTCGATTGACCCGGGATCACCAACCGCACCGTGAGTCGATTGACCCCAGGATCACCAGCCGCACCGTGAGTCGATTGGCCCCAGGATTACCAGCCGCACCGTGAGTCGATTGACCCCAGGATTACCAGCCGCACCGTGAGTCGATTGGCCCCAGGATTACCAGCCGCACCGTGAGTCGATTGACCCCAGGATTACCAGCCGCACCGTGAGTCGACGGCTTCCATCCCAGTGGTGTGGTGCGGTGATCCAGATGGAAGGTGAAACTGGACCATCTTGCTCACTCTCGGGATAGCTAATTTTAAACTCCCAGTAATTCCGCTATTTTTTAAACGCATTAATTGAATGTATTTCGGTTCAGCAGGCAAATTAAAACAAGGCAAACATTTAGTTTGAACGTGGTGTGCAGAAGAAACACCCTAGCAGGTGAACTATAAATTCACGGTAGACTTACACCATCGCTTTCGTGCATCTCTGATGTCATACATGCATGGAAGAATGAATGTTTGAGCAGTGTTGGCATACTTTCATCTATCACGTCGTATCAGTTTTCCGAAACGAAGGAACTTGCTTACTGATAAACCGAAGGTTATTTATATTTGTAATGAAATATCGACATTCAATTGCATTTCAAGTTCATCTGATAGGTTTCACAGATAACGACGTTAAGACGTAAACTCGTTTTAAAGTATCATGCCGCGTGATTGTGATTGTCACACAACACATATGCAGTAACTCTCAGAAACATGCAGCATCAGTAGATATGAGTTGTACCAGTAAATGTCATCGCTATCTGCCTGTCGTCAGTTTTGTCGCGCGAGCTCTGGCCAGGAGGGTACCTGCTGTCGGCGGCGGCGGCCGGAGCCGGTCACATCCACCTCCCGCGAGATCACGTGCCAGGCCAACCAGGAGTGTGTCGGGCCGGATCTGTGTGACGAGAACGGCTACATCGTCACCGACGGGTCGGGATTGATCAACGCCAGGTTCAATACGCGGGAGGTGAGCCTTCGAAGGAATGGACACGGGTGCAAAAGCTGATGATGTGGTGTCCTATGATTATATAACATTCTCTATTTTCACAAATGCGGGCAAAGTTGCCATTTTCAATAATGTTTTGTCCTATGTTAAAGTTGAATCGACTTCTGCTTTGTGCAGCCAATTTACGCAACACGACCTTAATTAATGTGACCTTAGTATATTCGACCATGGGACGTTAACTCGTTAACACGTTCATCCGTTCACTCATTTAGTTTCCGGGAACCACCAATAACACGACACTTATCGCTGGGTACCGTACAACCATAAACTGTCGAATAACCCTCGCCCTACGGCCCCCCCCGTAGGGCGAGGGCCCTACGGCCCCCCCGTAGGGTGAGGGCTGACAGGCCCCCCTGAGGTTTTTCTTGCATAATTGTTTACACATGCGGCATATCTTGCTGAAATTTTCGTTACCTGAGTTTACAAAAATGATACGTATGCTGTGAAATTTAATTGAAATTTGTTATGTAGTTTAGGAGATAATCATGTTTTGATGACCTCATGTTGGTGGAAAAACGACAAATATTTGAAAAATTGTAGAAAACAGAGTTTTAAAGGAAATTTCAAATGCAATTCACCAAAGATACAAAATGGCATTTTCTTTAAAATGGCAATCTCAGATTTGCACAATTCTGGGTTTTTGACCCCTAAAATAAAAATAAAAAAATTGGGAAAAATCCCCACAAAATATTTTTTCATAGATATTAGAAAAAAACGGAATGTGTGAGAGAACTGAGAATGGACAATACCCATGCCAAATTTAGAAGCAATATCTTCATTTTTGACTGAACGATGGCTCCCTAAGTGTAAGAAACTGACGACGTCATTTTTTTAATAGTTTTTTGTACTTTTTTTGACAAGATACGAACAAATAATTGCCTTTTCGGTATTTCTGTGCTAAAACTGATCTAGAAACATTTCTTTTTATTTATATTTATCAATTTCTAATTTGGAAGTTTTCTGAAGAGCTGTTCTGTTCGTATAGGCCGTTCTGTTCGTCGGTGTTCTGGACGTGGTAAATCCGAGGTCATTCACTTGACCTGGAAGGTCATCCGTTGACCTGAAACCTAAAAATCGCATATTGTTCGATTTATCATGACGGACAACATGCTGGTTCTTACCGCATTGCTCCAAGTTGCTTGGTTTAGAAGTTAACAGGGGGCCTGTCGCCCCCCCCCCGTACGGCGAAGTTGAAAAAGCTCCCGTCGGGCGAGGATTAAGTTGCCGTTTTGCTCCGTAAGTGTCTATGTATACCATCGCTGTCACATGTTTTCCTTCTGAAAAGATGATGCCGAGCGGTTTGGGATTTATTTTTGAGGATCAACCGTCATGCAAATCCGTCGTAAAATCAGTCGTCGTACAAATCCATTTGCTTAAATTTGTCCGGGGAAAAAGTTGAGTCCCGGCGCCTGGGAATAAATAGTTTGGACGCGCTGGCTTATTATCTACTCGCGAGCATATAATTCAAAGCTCGTGTGCCTGTCTGCTGATCAAAAGTGACAGGTCCTACACGGTACAAACTGCACACTGCCGACGTGCGCTGAATGCTTTGCTGTGTTTTTTTCTTCAGTATTGTGGTCTGTCGTCGGGCGGGAAGGGTCGCTGTTGTGAGCCGCGTCCATCCACCACCTCCCGCGAGATCACGTGCCAGGCCAACCAGGAGTGTGTCAGGCCGGACCTCTGTGACGAGAACGGCCACATCGTCACAGACGGGTCGGGACTGATTAACGCCAGGTTCAACACGCGGGAGGTAAGCCTTCGAAGGACAGATGGTTAGACGCTGCCCATGCAGTAAGCCCAATAGATAGCCTTGAATCCACGGGCCAAGAGTGAGGTATTCGACGCCTAGCTAATGGGTTATTCATGCACAAATAGTGTCCTTCAGTTGCGAAATGTCGGGGCCTTGAACTGACTGGCGTCTTCCCAAATACGTCACGCTGCAGTATTCGTTCCGCCATGCCGGTACTCCTGCTGAATATAATCAGCTCTATCGCCGGCTGTAACAAGCGTCTATAACGTCAGCTCAGTACCTATGACGTCAGCTATGACATGAGCGTTGCGTGTGTCTGCGTTCACAGTTCTGTCGCGGGCCGACCGTCGAGAAAGGCCGCTGCTGTCTGCCGGCCGAGACAGGTCTGCCGGAGCCGGTCACCTGCGGCCAGAGTCTGGACATCAGGATCCTGGGAGTCAGCCCAGACTCCACCGAGGCCAACTTCGGTACGGCGCACACGTAATCCGCTTAGCTCGATGACATTCGTTTGCAGATAGGAACAACCAGTGTCGCGAATTATTCCGCTTCTCCACTCACAGAACTTCTCTCCATTTGACACTGGGTATGCTCAGAACTTAATGTCTTCTTCTTAGGGATAGCTCCAGTGGTGTAAGGGTTGTGAGTCTCTGAAGTCGCTTCAGGGATTTTGTGATTCTGAGCTGCCGACGTGTTTTCTGTCTTTCCCTGTATTTCTCATCTGTTCCAAGAACAACCACAATTTAATATTGATAATATTTAACCCTCGCCCTACGGTGGGGCCTGACAGGCCCCCTGAGGTATTTCTTGAATAGCTTTTTACACGTACAGCGCATCTTGCTGAAATTTTTGATAGCTGAGTTTACAACAATTGTACGTATGCTGTAAGAGTTTAATTGAAATTGGTTGAGTAGTTTGGGAGATAATCATGTTTTGATGACGTCCTGTTAGTGGAAAAAAGATACATATTTGAAAATGGTAGAAAACAGAGTTTAAAGGAAATTGCAAACACAATTCACCAAAGATACAAAATAGATTCTCTTTAAAATGGCAATCTCGGATTTGCATTTTTTTTTAAATTTTGACCCCTAAAATAATAATAAAATAAATAATAATAAAATAAAATAAAATAATAAAATAAATAACATGATGTTTTTTGGAGAAAAAAAACCCACACAATCAAAATTTTCAAAGATGTTAGAAAAACGGATTGTATGTGAGGGAACTAAGTGTGTACAATACCCATACTAAATTTTAAAGCAATATCTTCATTTTTGACGGTGATGGCTACCTAAGTGTAAGAAACTGATGACGTCATTTTGGTTAATAACTTGTTTCGACTTTTTTTGACTAGATACGAACAAATAATTACCTTTTCTGTATTTCTGAGCCAAAACTGGTCTAGGAACATGCCTTTTTATTTACATTTATCAATTTCTAATTTCGAGGTTTTCTGAAGAGGAAAATCGCTGTTCTGGACGTGGTAAATCCGAGGTCATTCACTTGACCTGGAAGGTCACTCGTTGACCTGAAACCTAAAAATGGCATACTGTTAGATTCCTCTCATGACGGGAAACATGCTGGTTCTTACCGCATTGCTCTAAGTTGCTTGGTTTGGACGTTGGCAGGGGGCCTGTCAGACCCCCCCCCCCCTCCCCCCGTAGGGCGAAGGTGAAAGAAGCTCCCGTAGGGCGAGGGTTAAGTTCTGTTCTCCTTTTTTCTTGTGATTTGGGAGTTATTCTCTTAGAGCTTATGCCTCTTCTCGCTCAGTGTTTGTCAGGGCTGGGTTGATGTAGAGGATACCCCACTCTGTGCCGTTCTGAAGTTCAGGTGCAAACTTCAAAACCTCTAGTTTCATCACTTCAGACGCAAAGGTTGCAACAACCAAACGTGGCTTGCCTTCTTGCTTCTGGCCTATACGAAGCAAGAAGCTGGGGATTCACAAGCCAGGGATGCACAAGCCGGGGATTCACAAGCCGGGGATTCACAAGCCGGGGACTCACAAGCCGGGGATTCACAAGCCGGGGATTCAAAAGCCGGAGATTCACAAGCCATTCCACATATTTTGACATTTTGACGTCGATCGTTGTTGATCATGCATGCCACTGAAAATATATTGGGTGTAATGCATTGCTTTTGTCTTCTTGGAATGGTGCAGAGTTTGTTTAGATTAGAATGTCTTGGAAGAAAAACAAATATAAGAGAATAAGAAGCTGTGCCGAAATTTAGTTTGAATGCCCAACATATTTATTTCCATTTATCATCGGGCATAAACGACGTTGTACTTGCCATATTGCATGCCGCAGTGCGGCAGAACTTTTGGGATACCTCGTAAAATCTAACGGCATGTCCCTGCCCCAGATGCCACGGTAATTTTCCTTGGTATTCGCTGAATTTGACGCGCCATTGCTGAAGCCCTGCCAAGCTGGCTGGTGCCTGAGCAACCCGAGGCATGTTTATCCAAACGAACAGACGACCTTGGGCGTCCAATCAGGAGAGACCTGTAATTTACTGCTACGCGCCGCGTGCACATCCTGTTTGGAAACACGACAGGGTTGTCCGATCCACTCGCCGTGCAGTACGTGTTATAGCTTGAGGCGAACGTCAGTCTGGTGCGTATCGAGCCGTGCCTGATGGAATGCCACTGATTGTATGCAATGTAAGGTCAAGAGCAGCTCCTCTACGTCCAGCGAGCGGTCCATCGAGCGGTCCCGCAGGCACGTGTTATGCTCTAATCAGCGTTCAATTTCCGCCTTGGTGCTAGTTGCATAGTCTGAAATGAAGTCCCTGGTACCGGCCCCTGTGGATATCCTCTCCCGGTTCTGCTCGGTACCATCCGTGGTCCATTATTTGGAGTCGGTAGAACTGATTCGGCGAAGTGGCATGCACGGGGTTTACTTATGATACTCATGTATTTAATTACGTTGTAAACTGCATAGGTGGGCACCGGGCCGTTCCTCGGTTACTCCGTTACTAACGAAGTTTGAGTAACTAAGTAACTGACTCGTTACATTTGGTTTACAGTAACGGACCGAGTAACGGAAGTTACTTTTGTGGTCCGCTACTTCGTTACTTTTTAGTCCGTTACTCCGTTATCTCATTTACTTTTTTTTCCTATATTTGTTTCTCTTCACGCCCGGGTTTATTCGCACCTGCACGGTCAATGCCTTACACACGTGCAAAATCGATGCCATATGGCGTGAAGGGCTGCCAAATATCGTACCTGTTGGGCTGTTGCTTAATGCGGCGCAATGCGCAATAACTGTGATAAAGGTAGCTGTCTCCCGATCTCGATGCCGCGAAACGTTGACAATGTTCGTCAGCTGATATAGGCCGGCGGCAAGCTGGCGGCACTAGTTTATGATAAAGGCGTGCTTCAAGTAACGAGTAGCGAGTCTCTGAGAATTACACACACTGGAGGGGGGGGGGGGGGGGGGGGGCGATTCCGACCCCCTCCCATAAGATCTCACACCCACAACAGCTACAATAACGAAATTTGTAGGGTAGGGAGGGAACTCTGTTCTGCGAAATTTGCATGACCCTAGTTTTTTTGCGGGGTCAAATGGAGTCAAATATGCAACAAATATTTTTTTTAGGACTTTTCTCCAGAAACTCCAAAATATCTCGAGAACTATGATAGCTAGGAACAAATAATACAAACAATCGAAAGCTCTTGAAATATGCAATCGCCGTGGTGTCTTCAAAATTTTAGCTCGGATCCATAGTTTAGGCTCCAGAGGTGATCAAATGTAAAAAAGGCTATTTACGGCAAAACAGTTTTTTCGCAATACCTTTTTACCTAATAAAGATGAGGCAATATTTTGTTTAACCATCGTGTTTGTCTCGCGAAGGCGCTTCGACATATATTCATGTGGACCAGTTTAGGTAAACTTAGAAATTTGACATCCGGTCAAGATCAATTGGTGACCGAAGATGGTCATGCTGCATATTGGGAGACGTGTCTCGACGAGACAAATATATTGTTACCGGTTTCTCTTCTATCTTCATTCTGTCGGAATTGATATCACTTCGTTTTACAAAAGTAACTGAGTAACGGAGTAACTGTAACTTCCGTTACATTTTTTTGACTATATAACTGAGTAACTAGTTACTTTTTTTGGAGTAACGGAGTAATGAGTAACGAAGTTACATTTTGAAGTAACGGTGCCCACCTATGGACTAAACTGCAATGCCAAGGTAGGATTTTAACGAAGACGTGCACGTCATGTCGGCTTGTGGTTTTGGTAGACAGGGCTGCACAGACATGCATCGTATGCATCGTATGCAGTGACATGCGGTTATCTGTCTAATGAGCTTACTTATATTTGCCGTCCCGGTGTTTCAGATATATATATATATATATATATATATATATATATATATATATATATTCAGATATATATATATATATATATATATATATATATATATATATATAATATATATATGTAATGGGAATACCTAAGGCATAGGCTTGCCTAAATATTAAGTCTTGAGGTGAGATGATCAACCGTTAAAGTGACGTGACCATAGACAAATTAGGATAACTGATAAACAGGCATGTCAGAGATATTTGGTTTCAAAGATATGTATATAACGGATTTAATTGTAGTCAATTAGACCACAAGACTGGACAGTCTCGTCATTAGCTTCTAGACACCGTCCGACTGCCCAGTCTGTGAAGTTAGCAACTTACTGACGTCTGACGGCCAGCGTCTCTGATGTCTGACCGTGACCGTATCCCCGTCAGGCGAGCTGCCGTGGCAGGCCATCGTCTCGTTCACCAACTACACGTTCGTGTGCGGCGGCTCGCTCATCAGCCGTCAGCACGTGGTCACCGCTGCACACTGCGTCGCAAGGTGAGGAGCGCCGCACAGACACCGGACCGGCACCCGATCCGCCGCCGACGCGCTGCTGCAGGGTGATATGGTGATATGGGAAAGTTATGTTTTGTCCTACAATGGCGAGTCAATAGTATCGGTATGCGGGTGTAAGTGCAAAGTAGAGTGACCACTGACGATGCTCACTTTCCTTCTGGTTTCTGTATGAAGGCAATTCCATTCCACGAAGTATTTATCCAGTATATATTATATGATTCCGCTCTCGAGTCCCGCACCTTCCTCCTTTCCATCGGCAGCTCCTCCGACGTGTCTGACGTGTTTGTTGCCATGATGTTATGACGTCAAGGGTCTCTGACGTCACATCCGACAAAGGATTATTCCCTGTCGTGCGCTGACAGCTAGCATGTTTTCCATAACACACTTTGTTCATCACCGCAGTTGAAGCGACAATACAGCTCGGCTTATGTTTAAGTACCCTGTCGGAAATTCCAATTACTTCTTCTCTGGAATTCCCAATCGCAACGTCTCCCTCCAAAAAGGATGTAGGAGCGCGATATAAATCCGCAAACACGAGTGTCATGCTCTGAATGAACGCATGCTTTGCATTAGTCACATGTCTGGAAAACATCAATAATCTTCTATATTTTCCTATATAACCATGTCGGTCGACAAACCACCAGCTCACCAGCGGTTCTCCGTTTCCAGTTTGCAGGCGAGTGGCATCCAGGTGCGTTTGGGAGAATACCAGGTGAACGCCGAGGACGAGCCTGTGCCACACCGGGACATCACCGTCGCCGACATCAAAATCCACCCCGGTACGTCACCGCCAGCGGAGCGTCTCACCAATTGTCGTGATGCAATCCAGTCACCTGCGGAACATTTCAAACTTCACCTACGATTAACATGGCTTGTTCTGTCGATTATTTATGGTGTGGTGATGGTGTATTATTTATTCGTGGTATTCTCAAAATCCATCGAAACGCCGCTGTCAGAAGGTAACATTTCGGCGTAGCCTTTAAAGGGAATGTCGGTCGACAAACCAGTAACGTGATCTGCAGTATTGCTGTACTGACTGTAGTGTTACCGAGTACTGACAAAGTTCAAAGTACCGTGATTTCTGAAAACAAGTAAAATAACCACACAAACCATTGTATTAGCTTTGTATTAGTTCTAAACTGAGAGCCATTATCTTGGGCCGTTATTAAAATGTCTAAATTACTAAGGTCATTTTTCCCAAAACTTACCGTTTTTAAGCAGTTTAATTTACCATTTGCAAAATGACTCCAGGCTGGTGCAGCCGCTGATTGGCTGACAGACACTGTTTCAGCCAATCCCACTTTGGGTGCGATCGGCAACACTACGAAATCGCTCTACGACGAATTCAACGAATTCGCTCTCCGGCGAACTCGCTGTCTCGTGCGTTCTGTAACAACAAAATTATCCGCCGGTTTTGTCACTGCTGCGCCGTTTCATCGTTTATGTAGTTATAGGGCCTTGGTTTGTGTGGTTATTTTACTTGTTTTCAGAAATCACGGTACTTTGAACTTTGCCAGTACTCGGCAACACTACAGTCAATACAGCAATACTGCAGATCACGTTATGGCACACTGCAAAAGAAATTAGCCCTCCCAACGACCGGTTTGGAAATTCGCGCTCCGACAGAGCGAATTCGTCGGGCGAATTCGCTCGTTTGCAGATTCGTCGTGTTGCCGAACACAAACTGAGCTGGCACAGTGGCCAGCTCAACAATCTGGCACAGTGGTAACATACTTGCTTTCTGTGCGGGGGCCGGGGTTCAAATCCCTCGGCGGGCTTCTGAAAAATTCGTCCCGGCCCCATTCCCTCGGAACAGGGTGAGAGTTCCAGTTAGCGCCTTGGTCCAAAGAGGATATGGTGCTTGCCGCTTGGTCCACAAACCAAACCACCCGTGCTCGGCAGGGTACCGGCGCGGCCCGCTGTTCTACGACCTGGCCGTGCTGCGGCTAAGCTCGCCCGTCCAGCTGGACAGCCACATCCAGCCTATCTGCCTGCCCAGCGCCGGCCAGCGCTTCTCCGGCCGCTGTATCGCCTCCGGCTGGGGAAAAGACGCCTTCCGGAGTGAGTCGAACACGCACGATGGTGCAGGAATATTGAATACCTGTACTATTCCGCCAGTTGCCGTACAAAGGAAGAACCACGTATGTCACGGTTTGCGGGCGATTGACATACGTGGTTCTTCCTTTGTACGGCATAGTTGTCCTATCACATCGAAAGGAACTTTTACCACTTTTGATGTATAACATAACATGATAATTCATTCATTCGTGCATTTATTCGTTCATGCATTCATTCAATCAATCAATCATTCATTCATCAGGGTTGGAAAATAACTTTAGGATCATCTGATGCTTGAATGATATGAAGGTACAGTAAGTGTTTATTTCTGTCCCCAGGTGGGCAGTTCCCGACGATTCTGAAGAAGGTCCGTCTTCCGATAGTCGGTCATGAGCAGTGTCAAGCCAATCTGCGAAACACGCGGCTCGGTCGCTATTTCCGCCTCAACAAGAGCTTCGTCTGCGCCGGCGGAGAGGAGGGCATCGACTCCTGCAAGGTAACAGCGTAAACGACAAACATTCGATGCATGTCGAACTTAATGAAAAGTTACACTCAAATATATTGAATTTATTTTTAATTTCTTCGAAACGACGTAAGTACAAAGCTAACTGAAATAAAATGTGTCCGTGAAGTTAGCGTCATCGTCTTCACGCAACTCCAGCGTCAACTTTTTATTTTCTCCAAACTTCGTATATAGGTCAATCAGACCATGCTGATTCCAAAAGGCAAGTCCATTTTGCGATAGCGATTGACCTAGGACAAATTTGAGGTCAAACGAAGGGGAACGCGCTGGAGCCTAAAGTTACCGTCCGATTTGCTTTAAAATGGTCTCAAACGATTCCCTGGGTCCAAATCTAGCGTGAGCGAGACTTTCAGGTCCTGATCTTTAAGGTCAAATTTCAGGTCAAAGGACAGGGAGCAGCGTTAACGGTTGATTTTCCCCAAACTTCGGTAACTTTAGGCTCCAGGGCGTTGCCCTTCGTTTTACCTCAAATTTGACCTAGAAAGTCAATCGCTATCGCAAAATGGACTTGATGTTTGGAATCAGCATGGTCTGATTGACCTATACACGAAGTTTGGGGGAAATCAACCTTTACCGCTGCTCCCTGTCCTTCGACCTGAAATTTGACCTTAAAGGCCAGGACCTGAAAGTCTCGCTCACGCTAGATTTTGACCCAAGGAATCGTTTGAGACCATTTTAAAGCAAATCGGACGGTCACTTTAGGCTCCAGTGCGTTCCCCTTAGTTTGACCTAAAATTTAACCTAGGTCAATCGCTATCGCAAAATGGACTTGATTTTTGGAATCAGCATGGTCTGATTGACCTATGCACGAAGTTTGGGGGAAATCAACCGTTAACCCTGTTGTGTTTCGGTTCGTTTTCGGCTAAGTCGCGGAAACAGTAAACACTCGTGTCTGATGTATTGCCGTGCTGGACATAGAGACGCAACCAACACTGAGGCGCCCGTGACCCCGCCCGGCGTCCCTCGAGCCAGACAATGCCCTCTAGGTATGCGCCGGCAGAGGCGCGCTCAGGGACGGAGCTGGCGGTCGCGGAGACGGGGGCGACTCCAGGCAATACGTTACGGGGGTTAGGCCACAACATAACAAACGCTGCTCCCTGTCCTTTGACCTGAAATTTGACCTTAAAGGTCAGGACCTGAAAGTCTCGCTCATGCTAGATTTTGACTCAAGAAATCGTTTGAGACCATTTTAAAGCAAATTGGGCGGCAACTTTAGGCTCCAGCGCGTTCCCCTTCGTTTGACCTCAAATTTGACCTTAGGTCAATCGCTATCGCAAAATGGACTGGAGTTTTGGAATCGGCATGGTCTGATTGACCTATTCACGAAGTTTGGGGAAAATAAAAAGTTGACGCTGGAGTTGCGCGATGACGATGACGCTTACTTCACGGACAAATAAAATCTGTTAATTCTCGTGGACTGCATCATGAGGTCAGGAAAACTGTGTACGTGTCTTGGGATCTGGCACAATACCCGTACTGCATCCACGCCATCCGCGGCAATCCCATCTTGGACGACGCGCATTCTGCCATTGATCACATAGCCGTGTATTGTTTTCAATCTTACCGGCAGCGGCTCGTGAGAAGGGGCTTTTCACGAGCTGAACAGCCCATGCAAACAACGGGCTGATGTATGGTGCATTCTGTTCGTCTGACCAGGTATGTCCGTTTTCTACAGGGTGACGGCGGCGGTCCGCTGGCCTGTCCGGTGAATGGCCGATACACGCTGGCCGGCGTCACCTCCTGGGGCATCGGCTGTGGCACCAAAGACGTGCCGGGCGTGTACGCCAGCACAGAGGCCAGTCTGGACTTCATCCGGCAGCACGCCGGCGACGGCGTCTACTAGAGACAGTGGCGACATCTATACCGACGGGCAGAGACAGCCAGACTGGAGCTGACCCCGCTGCGTAGTGATTGCGTGGAGTGGAGCAAACAAGTGCAGCGATTGACGCCCAAGGGCGGATCCAGCCGGCCGTTTGGGGGGGGGGGGGGGGCAAACCTTTTTTTTTAGCGGACCTTACCTACCCCCAATTTCGAATTTCTTCCCGGATTTGGGCCACTTTATTTTGCAACCACACGATTTCGATTTTTTTCCCTATTTTTTTTAGGTTTTCGACCTTTTGGGATATCGAAAAAGGAAAGATGTCAGCTTGCAGTTTGTATTGTTCCGACATTGCCTTACACTGATAAAAACTATTTCAATTGTCAGCTGTACCCAGGGGCGTCGCCGATAATTTTTGAGTGGGGGTCGGCTGAAATGACGACAAAAAAATGTACCCCAATTTGTTATGCGTGTATTTAAGCCTTTGCAACATTTCTAATGTTGATTTGCATGTTATAGTAGGTACTTGTTATTTAGCGCCGCGAAGCGGCGCGATTTTTTTTTTGCTCGGGTTTGCCTGATAAAACCCAGAAACATAGGCATTTTTAGCTTCTTAGCCTTGTAGAGGATAATAAGCTAAAAATGTTATTCATTCAATTCAGCGTTACGACGAAACGAAGACGATGACGCTGGCTTCGTTATGACGATGGCCACTGATGTGACGCCGCGAAGCGGCGTGAACATTTTAATTTTAGGTCGTGGAAAACGCATTTTTAATATTGGAACCAGACCGTGAGTGGAGCCAAGCCTCAGGTAACCCCTTTTCCTGGTTGCACATCTCGGTATGATGCAAAATGTTGAAATGAAGGTAGTTTTTCATATACATTAGCCTCGGATAGTAAATCACGATGGCCGGTGGCAGTCTGCGCTCAATAGTACATATGATAATAATAACTGTAGTTTGTATACATACCTATGTACCGAACTGTAACAAACAACTGGTAACGGTGCAAATGGTTTCAAAGTAGCAAGAGGCAGACCGACATTTCCGCGCATAAATGGTCCCTGTGGATCTGGAGGAGCCTGGGGGAGATGGCTTGGGGAGATAGTCCTGGCCTGGTCCCCACTATTAGCTCTTCGGGCCAACAAGTTGGGCACCGCTGGAACAGCTTCCGGTTGCCGAAGTCCGCGTCTTTGCGTTCGCGTCGCCTTTTTCGGAACTCGGCAGACAAGCTAAACATGTAGCCCGCTTTAAAGATAATATTTTATGAAGAGAGTTGGCCCTGGGGCCAGCAATTACCGCCAAGGAGAGCCTCTGCAAGACACTTAATGGAATTAATTTGCCAAATTTGTATATGCAATTGCGAAATTTTTCAGTTTTTGACTGAGGCTAGCTTGAGGCTAGCTTGGCCCCGTTCGCCCCCTCCCTGGATCCGCCCTTGGTCGTGGGTCTAGTTATTCCTTCGTCGACGACGAAATCATTATTTATGAACGTGTTCATTTTTTTTCTTAAAATTTCACAGAACACGGAATTTTATTGTTTTTTATATGCGTTGAGGCTCATATTACAGTTATTTATATATATTTTTTATTTTGTTTTGGGGGGGGGGGGCAAAAGACATGTTGGCCCCCCCCTTCCAGGCTTTTGGGGGGGGGGGCATGGCCGGATTGCCCCCCCCTGGATCCGCCAGTGTTGACGCCATTGGCGCAATCATGATGTAGCAACATTGCTGATGTATTACAATATAGGTTATCACCTGATGTTAAGAAAAAGTCCTGCTGAAGAAAGCCTCTGTGACGTTTCGTTTCGCAAAGTCATTTTTGTCAAACTGTGAACCCTGTTGCGATAATTTAATGTCATGCGAGTGCGGTCAGTCCATTTGAGGTCTTGTGCGTATTTTGCACTTCTTCCTCGCATGATAAATCAGACTATTGGCGTGTCATGATTATTTTTTAAGAGTGAATGTAGTAGCATCTTTACAGGACGGTCAGGCGTACGCTTGTCAGTATCGAAGGGAATTGCATGCATACAGATACACCAATCATAGAAATTCCGCGTCTGGTAGGAACGGTCACGTATCTCAGCTTTGCTTCCTTTTTAGTCATAATGTGTAGTCTATATGTATTGTTCGACGTCGTTCCTTCGTGTTGTTTTTGCTTCTAACGCTCGGCATTGTACGTGCATCCGACGCGGCGGTCCAGCTATGCCATGACTGGTGTGATGTCTTACCTTGCTCCTACCGGTATTAAGTGGCATTTCGATATGTTAAATATAAATACACACGTCAATATATTTGAGATCGTCCATACATATAATTCCAAATCCATCACTGGTCCGGTGAGGGTCTGCAATCTTCACGGCCCTCCACGTTTCGACGCCCCCTCGAACTCGGCTCCTATGTGACGTAGACAAAAATCAAAACACTGTTCGAAAGCTCGTCAAAAATCACCTTCAAACTATTTTGGTATATTTTGGCTCAGGTCAATTTTGAGGTTACCATAGGTTATCAAAGGTCAGATTTTCCAGTTTTAGGACAACGCTCCAAAAATCCCTAATATTTCCGGAACTATCCGAAAATATATCCGGAAGCTAGGAACAAACTGGAAAAAACAATCGAACGCTCTTGAAATATGCAATCGCTAAACTGTCCTCAATTGTTTTTAGCTCAGGTCAATAGTGTGGCTCCAGAGGTCATCAAAGGTATAAAGGCTATTTTTTGGCAAAATGTTACTCGCAAATAACTTTTTACCTAATAAAGATAAAGCAATTATTTTGACGTCATCGTATTCGTCTCAAGGCGCTTCGAATCACATTCATGTTGACCAGTTGGGTCAACTTAGAAATTTGAAGTCAGGTCAAGGTCAAAATGGTGACCAAAGTAGATCATGTTGCATATTGGGGGACGTGTCTCGACGAGACAAACACATTGATGCTGGTTCCACTTCTTTTTCTTCATTTATCAAAATTTATTGACAACAAGTGTTGGTGATCTCAGATGACCTCGGCTGACCCTGTAGGGGTCACTGAAAGAAATGCACCGGACTCATCAAGAATAGCCTATGATAACATGATCCAGAAGGAATTGGACTGATATCATGCGTATCCTAGGCACAGACGTAACAGAACCAAGGGCAAACCAGTTTGGCTTACCCCAGAAGTAAGGAGTGCTATACAAGCTAAAAGAAGTGCATTTGGCATTTTGAAGGGATCTTCACTAGATATAAATCAGAAGGCCTACCAGAATGCAAGAAATTCAGTTAAGAAAAAGGTCAGAGCAGCTAAAAGGGCAAAGGAACTTGATTTAGCTGGACATTGTAATGCAGATAGTAAGAAGTTCTTCAGTTTTTATAAGTTCAGTACAGTTTCCAAAAATATAGGTCCATTTAAGGTAGATGATGTGTTAGTTAGCAAGGACAGTGAAATGGTTGAAGTGCTTAATGATCAGTTTCAATCTGTCTTTACTATCGAGGACCAGAGTAGTATTGCAGCACTTCAGCCTGAGCTAGAGACAGAGGAAACTATAGGAGAGCTAGGTGGCATAAGTAGTGAACTTGTTCTAGAATATCTAAAGAAAGTAAGGCCTAACAAGGCAGAAGGACCTGATGAAATCCATGCTAGACTTTTAAGAGAATCTGAAAGGGAGTTGTCGGTTCCATTAGCCATAATATTTTCTAAATCACTCGCAGATAGTAAAATTCCACTTGATTGGAAAAGAGCAAATGTTGTTCCTATTCATAAAAAGGGAGATAGAAGTAAAGAGGAAAACTATAGACCGGTTAGTCTGACCTCATTAGTCTGCAAGGTGCTTGAATCAATCATCAAAGATAAGATTGTTGAATTCTTGGAGCAAAATGAACTCATCAAGGATACACAGCATGACTTTAGGAAGGGCCGTTCTTGTTTAACTAATCTTCTGGAGTTTTTGGATGTTGCAACAGATAGCTTTGATCAGGGTAAACAGCTAGATGTAGCTTTTCTTGATTTCAGTAAAGCATTTGACAAAGTCCCCCATACAAGACTGGGGTTGCAACTTAAAATTCATGGGGTCAGGGGCAAGATTCTGGATTGGATAGAAACGTGGCTTTCAGGACGCCAGCAAAGGGTTATATTGAATGGGTGCCAATCACAATGGAAGGAGGTTCTCAGTGGGGTTCCACAGGGCTCAGTCCTGGGCCCATTGCTTTTTATAATATTTGTGAATGCAATTGAGAACAGTATAGACAGCAAAGTCTTGAAATTTGCAGACGATCTAAAAGTTGTCAGGATTATTAGAGGAAAACATGATCAGGATGTTTTTCAATCAGATCTGGACAAGCTAGTTGAGTGGTCTGAAGCATGGCAGATGAAATTCAATTTGAGTAAATGTAAGATTATGCACGCTGGACGGGTCAGCAGTAAACATAGGTATGAAATGGGTGGGCAGAAAATGGAGCAGATTGAAAAGGAAAGAGATTTAGGTGTCGTGGTAAACAATAGACTATCAGCGTCAGACCAGGTTGTAGAAGCTAGGAAAAAGGCACTTAGAATGCTAGGGGCCATTAACAGAAATGTTTCCTACAAGAGTGAAAAGGTAATAACAAAACTGTATTGTGCATACGTTAGACCACATTTGGAGTATTGTGTACAAGCCTGGTCTCCAACATATGAGAAAGATTGCTGGTTGTTAGAAAGAGTTCAAAAAAGGGCAACAAAAATGGTTAATTGTCTTGGTAGTTTACCTTATGAAGATAGATTAAAGAAATTGGGTATGTTTTCACTTAGATATAGAAGGCTAAGAGGAGATCTAATTGAAGTCTTCAAATTTGTAAATAGTCAGCATTCTGGATATTTAAAGGGTGTTTGAGTTCAATAGGGAAAATCGAGGTAGAGGTCATCAGCATAAACTCATTATGAAACAAAGTAGGACTAGGCTACGACAGTCATTTTTCAGTAGAAGGGTTGTAGGACATTGGAATATGCTACCAGGGGATGTCGCTGATGCAGTGACACTTGCTTCCTTCAAAATTAGATTAGATAAATACTTTACAGAGAAGGGATTAGTTCATAAATACTCGTGGGATTAGCCTTCTTTTATGCAGGTAGAGTAAGGTGATTTGAAGGGGCGAGACTGGTGGAGGGGGGGGGGGGGGGTGGGGTGGGGTGCAACCTCGGATGGGCCCAACCTCGGATGGGCTCTTTGTTGCACTTTTCTTTTATGTCTTTGTCTTTATCCTCGGAATAGATAGCATTTGAACATTTCCCCATTACTTATAATGGGGAGGCCACGAAATTGACCCGACCTTAGGTCACTGATATACAAAATCTTAGATATTTGAATTGTCTACCTATGATCAACTACGAAAATACTGGAGCGTGATACCCGACAATCGAAACATCTAGCCTTGCCTCGACCTAGAAACAATCACGGAAAGCGCACATTCTTGTATAGGGCTAGCCATTCATACAATGCGCATATTTAATCTCAGTGTGTTCTGAATGCAGTGTCGCCCATTAGATTTTACACTTGCTCAATAATTGTACGATGTCGGCAAAACAGGGCAAACTGTTTTAGTTCACTTTTTACTGTTTTAGCTCACTCATTTTTATGTTCATGTATGGAAGACCGAAGAATAACCCTGTCGTGTGGAACGGTCTGTTTACGTTAATACATACATACATACATACATGACCTTATACAATCCTGTAAGATTGAAACCGATCGGCCAAAACCTGTGGCACACAGGTGGTAACCTGTGGTACGACCGCAAAGTTCTTTGTAGGTGGGGTCACGTAACCTGGCCTGGTGACCTGACCTGAGATGACCCGTGGTCAAAAATGTCACACAATGTCGGTAATTGATGCCCGAATAGCTGTGTCGGAAAGGGCGGCGCTCACTATCCTCGAAAAATCTTAGGGGGGGGGGGCGTCTACACGTCCCCCCGGCACGGCGCAGGTTAATCCGCAATCGTGGATACGTCGGTATACAAAAGTGACAGCTCTAATTTGCACTGGTGGATCAAGAACAGTGAAAAGTCGGTTTGGAGGCCAAGACCTATTTCTGACGAATTTCGAAGAACTCGTCAAATTTTGTTTCTTGTTACAATACAATCAGATTTAAATCAGACGCATATTATTAAAAAATTACCTAGATCGCCTTCTAGATAATATTTACTGAGTTGTTTGTAATATTGAAAACTTGATAGTCGACATTACCGGCGCAACAGTTTCATTTTACAGTTCTTACATTTTTATATACAGTGCCAGCGCCGACGCGAGATACGGGCATTCCAATTTATCATTTCCATTCATAATATTTAAATATATTGAATTACATTTGAAGTTCATGGGAAATTACATTATGAAATAAAAACAAATATTTCTTATTCAATCGTAGCCACCGTTCTCAAATAAGCATCGCTGTTTGGAAGCATGCACATCAGACGTGCATCACAAGCTGTGAATTTATGTCACATTCTTCGAAATAATTTTTTGAGAACGTGTGAGAGACAGCTCTCAAGTGCTGTTGCACTGCAAAGCAAGAAAGCATGGAATATTCCAGAACGAGATCTAGTATTGAGAAGACCTGAGAAGGGGAACGTTGTACTGGACGTTGCAAAAGTCAAGCGAGAACCCTTTTTGAAAGGCCTATTTCAGGACAAATATGACAAGGAAATGTTGGCATTTCCTGAAGTTTTGAACAAAGAGCAAGTGGATGAACTGGATGAGAAGCTTATATCTCTGGGATATAGGAATGGTATGTGTGCATATATTTAAATGTGCAATGATATTCAGATGTAGATAATGGGTAAATAGCACTAATGACACCAGACTTTTGATGTTATTAGTGATTTCCCACATAACAGACACATGGTAACCACATGGGGGCTGTTACAGCGCCCTCAATTGGATTAGGTTGAGGCTTCATTTTCTCCACTGGTTGTTCCTGCGCCTCAACTAAAATCGGTTGAGAAAATCTGCACTGCTCTGCAAACAGTTGAGGCTGGTGGAGGAAAGTTAACGTTATGTGACAACAGTTCAGGCACACTGTCACGCATTAGTGGCACGCTGTCCATGCTGTTTACATTGTAAATCTCCATTCTCCACCGTCCATTCCTGTGCTCTGCTCCACAACCGGCTAGATGAAAACTTCCTCTGGTTGAGGCCGCTGGAACACCCCCATGGTAACCATGTGGGCTAGCCCACATATCCCACATGGTGTCCACATGGTTTTGGAAGATGTTTCTGCATGGTTACCATATGGGCTGCCACAAAGCCTTCTAACCTCCTTAAACCCACATGTTGTCCACATGGGTATGCTCATGCCATTCCCATCTGCATGTGTGCCCACCTAAGCCCATATGGCCCCATACCAATCCCATGTGTATTCCCACACCCATGTGAGCCCATGTAGCCCATCTAAAACCCATGTGGGAGCAGTGTTGGATTTTTCATTTCATGACCTGGTCCCAGAGAGTAAAAATCCATAGGTGGAGAGTAAAAAAATTTTGTCAGGCAAATTAAGATTTTCATTTTTGTTTTAATTATTTTACTTGGAAAGTAGAAAGAAATCCTGATTTGTAATAGATATTAAATCCTTGTGAGGAAAATGTAATTATATTTTAACTACAATGTCGGTAAGATCAGGCGAAAAGAGAGCAAATTTCCTGAACAAATATGAAGAGAGCAAAATTCTTTGGACCTCAAGAGTCCAGAAAATGGGCCAAATTCCAAGGCTGTGTGGGAGGGTATTATGTGGTAGATGATACTGATACACTAAAGAATGGCAATATCCTGAAAAGTCTAGTGTTTTTAGGTGTCCTCTCTACTGTTGTTTACCATATTCTTTCAGTAAATCACCTTCAAATGGTGCCATTTGGAGTAAGTTACTGATCTCAATCATTGCAGCAAATCTGATGAATTTGGTGCATCCTGTAAAAGCTTATTTAGTTTTGCTCACCATTTGCAATCAATCATGATCAATCAAGCACTTTATATGAACTGGGATCAGTTGGCAGTTGTTGCTAATATCTTTACAGCTCTCCCAATCCTCACACACCCAAAGTTGGCTGTCAAGAGCTTCCAATCATCATAGCTTATGTATTTTTACTTCTGCAAGAAGTCCAAGTCCATGTACATATTATCACTTATGCTGATTATCACTTCTTCTTATCACACAGGAGCTACTATAATGGTCATGCCATGATTCTGTTGACAGAGGCATTTCAAGCTGAGCCAGCACTTGAAACCCTGCAGCTGGGAGGAGTTTTTGGACTCCAGATTCCAGATGAATATGGAGGTTTAGGATATACAATGACTGAATCAGCAAGAGTGTTGGAGGCTGTGGCCAGCAGCAGTCATTTCCAAACTACTCTGGTGCACAATTTTCTGGTGCAGGTAAGGCTGTGAGCTAATTATATACAGAAATGGACAGAGTATGTAATCCTTTTGATAGGCAATCTGTTACTTTTTCCTGATGCTAACCATTTGCTTAAAATTCACCCACTTGCCAAACCTTTGATTAAAAATGACACTCTGTTGCTTTCAATTCAGAAGCTGCATTGCCATACACTGTCAATGTGTCAATAATTTGTCAAATGATTATATTTAAACCCAGAGACCTCTAATTTTGTGCAATCAGGAGCATATGTTTTCAAAGTCCCTATAAGTATGAGAGGCATTCTGGCCATACGGTCGCCGTCTGTTCTATGCTGTGCTCGACTTCACTGTGTTTGGTGTTATGTCGCTCCATTCTGCAGCTGTCGCCATCCCCTGTCATGTCTGCCTCCTCCTCCTACACAGGCACTGCTGCAGTCCGGCTCAGACGAGCAGAAGCAGCGGCTGCTGCCGGGTCTGGCCTCCGGGGAGGTGACAGCCGCCTTCTGCTGCTCGGAGGCAGACGCCTCCTCGGACCTGTCCGGCCTGCACTGCACGGCCCGGCCCTCCGGCTTGTCCGACTCTGTCTCTGACCCGGCCCAGCTGCGGCTCAATGGCGCCAAGAGAGGCGTCGTGTGTGGCCGCTCTGCCGACCTGCTGCTGGTCATCGCCAACACACAGGTGAGAATCAGGACATAAACTCAGGTGAGACAGGGTTCTGTTCCAACATGTATGAGACAGCTTGCCTCCCACTATGACTGCCATCACGCCAGCATCGGCTAGAAGGCGCTGCCAGTTGGAAACAGTGACCAAAATGTGTTGCAGGGTGTCTCAGAAAGGCTAATTTATACCGTAAAGCATTTCTAGGAATGGTTTTATTTTCTCGATTTGTTCTGATCGATTTCTTACATAGGTAATGCAACTTTTTTCTTCATAAAACATATTGACTATTGTTCCCTTCACTTCATGGTTGATGTCTTCCAATAGAATGTCACCTAAAATAATTAAAGTAACTTTTCTAATTCTACTGCATACAGGATCAGGACCATCTGGGTAACCAGTTTGAGTTGCTGTCGGCGCTGGTCGTGGAAAAGGGCGCTGGCGGCATCACATACAAGTCTTGCGACCCAGGACTCGGCGCCGATGTCTGCGATGTAAGTCTGCTTTCCGGCACCGCCGGACCTGCTTCGGCTGTACTTGCATTACGCTGCATGGAATCATGTACTGGTATTGCTGTTGCAACATATCTACAATCTGCATCTGCAACAGATGCTCATGGAGGTTTATTAAAGGGATTATACGAGTTTCCGTCTTGAAAGTAAATGCACTCATTTGCAGTTGTATGAGCTTTAAACACGTTGAAGACATATAACAGGGACCTCAATGCTCATTTAGTCCATTATTTCAGCAATTATCAGCGTTAAAACTTGGGCGTTTTTTTCGAGACTAGTATCAGATAACGAGTACTTGATCGGCACTACTGTTCACCACTTTTATCTTAAGATCAATTTTAGAGTTTTGAATTATCTGCAAGTCCTACACTGGATTACAAAATTATTATGCAATTCAAAACTGACGGGACTTTGTATTACTACACACTGTTCGTTGAGGTTTTGTGTTGTGGTTTTCTTATCTCAGGCCTTTAGCGTTGATAATTTGGTGGTGGCGTATTCATTTTTTGGCATGGAAATTTATGAAAAATATAGAATTTTATGGGAAAACTAGGTAACTGCTGGTGTCGTTGGAACATAAGAAGTTTATTTTCTTTCAAATATTGCTTATTTTACCGGAAATATGCCATAAGTGAGATGTTTTTATTAGCATAAAAGAGATGACTGGCTCTGCCTCAGCCGGTCCTGCAGAAAATACGCGGTGGCATCACCGCGCACTTTGGAATATCCTTACGTGCAGAAGAGGTCATTTCCAGAAAAATGTGGCTACCGTGGAACTTCTACCACCTTTATAAGTACGTTTTACTATGTAACTCAATTGTTCTGGGAAAAACCCGTATAATCCCTTTAACCCTCGCCAGTGCAGCGTCCGATACCTACGTGACCTGCAGGGGGGGGGGGGGGGGGGGGGGGGTACGGCCCCCTGGCGTTTCGCCCCTAATTGAGCTAGTGCTTCGATTAAAAAACGAGCTCGTTGCTTGTGATGAGAGGAAGCCGTTGATACCCGATTTTAAGGTCTTGTGTCATTAGGTGGCCTCAGGTCATGTCAATGACCCGGATGTCATCCAAATCGTGAATGCCTAGAGATTGCACTCTAATCGAGCTAGAATCGTGAATGAGCATATAATTATGCAAAATAGGTGCCAAATTTGAAATCAGCATCACAAAATGTCCTAGAAACTACCAAAATCCAAAAAGGTCATCTCAGGTCATTCGAGGTCAGTGACCTCGGTTGATCTGTGAAAGTACATGACCCCAGTGGAACATATAATCATGTAAAATGGATGTCAAATTTGAAATCAGCATGACAAAATGCCTTAGAAACTGCCAGAGGCCAAAAAGGCTAAAGAAACTGCCAGAGGCCAAATCTCAGGTCATCGGAGGTATTGACCTTTCACCTTATTTGACCTCTGAAAAGGTCACCTGAGGTCACGATCTCAGCGGAAACCATAAATGTCCCCTGTTAACACCTGTGCATATGCTCCTGAGCAACAGCCTGAGCTCCTGACACCCCCCCCCCCTTCCCCCTGCACTGGCGATGGTTACATGGGCAATTATGAAGAAGTAGGCACGCTATGATATACCGTTGACTTGCAATACATGTTGACCGGTCAGGTGGAGTTTCGCGACACGCCTGTGTCCCCGAGTAACGTGATCGGCAAGGTGGGCTCCGGCCAGGCGGTGCTGCTCGAGGTCATAAACCACCTACGCTCCCTGTACCCGGCACAGCTGGTCGGTGAGTGCTGGGCCATCACTCCCACCCGGGAGATTTTAGGTCATTCTTAGCTAGTTGGGCATAGCTAGTAGCGCCGTCTAGAATCGTGGAGTCGTGGAGTTATGGCTTGCAACGTGCTGTTGTATTTAGTTTGGAAACCAATGACTGACCTTGCTGGCTCGGTAAGTTTGAGAGTGTGGGAGTGTGATAATTCGTCACATGGTTGGTTGGTGGGTTTGGCTGGCTAATATTGCCGATTATTTCGTGACTTGCATGTAGCAACGTTTTTACATTTTAACGCACAACTGTTAATCCATGCTCGCAGGACTTGATCAAAAATTGTGTTCACCTTTGATATACCCATAGGGATTTCTTCGTGATTTCGCGTTGCAGGCTTTCTGCGTCCGCTCGTTGCCATGACAACCAAGCACTGCCTGCACCGGCCGGCGTTCAACAAACACCTGTCCGACTTCGGACTGACCAAGACAACTCTGGCTGCCGTGAACCGGGATATGTATGTGATGGAGAGCCTTACCTACACCACTACCGGACTGGTCGGTAAGGAACGGGTCCGCATTCTACAGCACACAGGCGTGAATAAGCATGTCGACGGTTCCAGAATGGCAAACATACCTGCTGGCAGCTGGTCTATCGCTGCAGTGGCTGCGATGAGCCTTTACTTGTGCTGGCGTCGCTGATGTGTTTATTTTGTCAAATCTGCCGGGAGTGAGCATCGCTGCTGCCTCGGGTCAGTTTCACCCGGCTAGGGGTGACGGTTGCAGCTGCGGCCCGCCCCCGCCCCCTGTCGGTACCAATGACTGAGTTGGCGCCGTGTTCGATGTGTGGGGCTCGCTGGTGCGCCTTGATCTCTAGTCAGGGGATACGTGGATACAAGCTGCTAACGGCTGAACTACAAACTGGACACTGGCGTTATGTGTGTTCTGGAACAGCTCAATTTATGTTATATGTTCCGTGACCTGGATATTGTTTGACATGCGAAACTCTGCATGTGTTTTGATTGCTAGTTATAGCATGTCTGCGTGGGACGACATGAAGGCACACACTGGTCACCTGCGGTTGAATATTCTTCACGCTTATTGAATATGTTTATGCACCTGTTGTGTCAACGATACCACTCATACAGCCTGTATTCGCGAGTATCTGGCGTCATGCTATTTACGCCGGCTGCTTTACACCAGGATCGATGTGGAGATATTCAGTTACCTTCCTTCGACTTCCTTGCTTCGTGTCATTTCACATCTCCACCACATGTCAGTCATTTCGCCATATCCTACGCACTCTTCCACTGCCCGGTCTGACCGGTCCCGGTCGTGTTTTGGCCCGGTGTCTCCCTCGGACTGTCCCCGTATCTCCCCCTGACTGTCCCCTTATCTCCCCCTGACTGTCCCCGTATCTCCCCCTGACTGTCCCCTTATCTCCCTCTGATTGTCCCCGTATCTCCCTCTGACTGTCCCCGTATCTCCCTCTGACTGTCCCCTTATCTCCCTCTGACTGTCCCCGTATCTCCCTCTGACTGTCCCCGTATCTCCCTCTGACTGTCCCCGTATCTCCCTCTGACTGTCCCCGTATCTCCCTTTGACTTTCCCCGTATCTCCCTCTGACTGTCCTCGTATCTCCCTCTGACTTTCCCCGTATCTCCCTCTGACTGTCCCCGTATCTCCCTCTGACTGTCCCCGTATCTCCCTCTGACTGTCCCCGTATCTCCCTCGGACTGTCCCCGTTTCTCCCCTCGGACTGTCCCCGTATCTCCCTCTGACTGTCCCCGTATCTCCCTCTGACTGTCCCCGTATCTCCCTCTGACTGTCCCCGTATCTCCCTCTGACTGTCCCCGTATCTCCCTCTGACTGTCCCCGTATCTCCCTCTGACTGTCCCCGTATCTCCCTCTGACTGTCCCCGTATCTCCCCCTGACTGTTTCCGTATCTCCCTCTGACTGTCCCCGTATCTCCCTCTGACTGTCCCCGTATCTCCCCCTGACTGTCCCCGTATCTCCCCCTGACTGTCCCCGTATCTCCCCCTGACTGTTCCCGTATCTCCCCCTGACTTTCCCCGTGTATGTCGCCGCAGACCTGAGTCCTGACCGTGCTGTCTCCCGCCGCAGATCTGACTGAGGACCCTGACTACATACTGGAGGCGGCCGTCTGTAAGGTGGTCTCCTCAGAGCTGGCGCAGAACATCGTGGATCGCTGCCTGCGACTGCTCGGCGACAGGGGATACTACAGGTCAGACCGGCTGTTCGCAGGGGGATACTACAGGTCAGACCGGCTGCTCGCAGGGGGATACTACAGGTCAGACCGGCTGCTCGCAGGGGGATACTACAGGTCAGACCGGCTGCTGGCAGGGGGATACTACAGGTCAGACCGGCTGCTCGCAGGGGGATACTACAGGTCAGACCGGCTGCTGGCAGGGGGATACTACAGGTCAGACCGGCTGCTCGGCGACAGGGGATACTACAGGTCAGACCGGCTGCTCGGCGACAGGGGATACTACAGGTCAGACCGGCTGCTCGCAGGGGGATACTACAGGTCAGACCGGCTGCTCGCAGGGGGATACTACAGGTCAGACCGGCTGCTCGCAGGGGGATACTACAGGTCAGACCGGCTGCTCGCAGGGGGATACTACAGGTCAGACCGGCTGCTCGCAGGGGGATAATACAGGTCAGACCGGCTGCTCGCAGGGGGATACTACAGGTCAGACCGGCTGCTGGCAGGGGGATACTACAGGTCAGACCGGCTGCTCGCAGGGGGATAATACAGGTCAGACCGGCTGCTCGCAGGGGGATACTACAGGTCAGACCGGCTGCTCGCAGGGGGATACTACAGGTCAGACCGGCTGCTCGCAGGGGGATACTACAGGTCAGACCGGCTGCTCGCAGGGGGATACTACAGGTCAGACCGGCTGCTCGGCGACAGGGGATACTACAGGTCAGACCGGCTGCTGGCAGGGGGATACTACAGGTCAGACCGGCTGCTCGCAGGGGGATACTACAGGTCAGACCGGCTGCTCGCAGGGGGATACTACAGGTCAGACCGGCTGCTCGCAGGGGGATACTACAGGTCAGACCGGCTGCTCGGCGACAGGGGATACTACAGGTCAGACCGGCTGCTCGCAGGGGGATACTACAGGTCAGACCGGCTGCTGGCAGGGGGATACTACAGGTCAGACCGGCTGCTCGGCGACAGGGGATACTACAGGTCAGACCGGCTGCTCGCAGGGGGATACTACAGGTCAGACCGGCTGCTCGCAGGGGGATGCTACAGGTCAGACCGGCTGCTCGGCGACAGGGGATACTACAGGTCAGACCGGCTGCTCGGCGACAGGGGATACTACAGGTCAGACCGGCTGCTCGCAGGGGGATACTACAGGTCAGACCGGCTGCTCGGCGACAGGGGATACTACAGGTCAGACCGGCTGCTGGCAGGGGGATACTACAGGTCAGACCGGCTGCTGGCAGGGGGATAATACAGGTCAGACCGGCTGCTCGCAGGGGGATACTACAGGTCAGACCGGCTGCTCGGCGACAGGGGATACTACAGGTCAGACCGGCTGCTCGCAGGGGGATACTACAGGTCAGACCGGCTGCTGGCAGGGGGATAATACAGGTCAGACCGGCTGCTCGCAGGGGGATACTACAGGTCAGACCGGCTGCTGGCAGGGGGATACTACAGGTCAGACCGGCTGCTCGGCGACAGGGGATACTACAGGTCAGACCGGCTGCTCGCAGGGGGATACTACAGGTCAGACCGGCTGCTGGCAGGGGGATACTACAGGTCAGACCGGCTGCTGGCAGGGGGATACTACAGGTCAGACCGGCTGCTCGGCGACAGGGGATACTACAGGTCAGACCGGCTGCTGGCAGGGGGATACTACAGGTCAGACCGGCTGCTGGCAGGGGGATACTACAGGTCAGACCGGCTGCTCGGCGACAGGGGATACTACAGGTCAGACCGGCTGCTCGGCGACAGGGGATACTACAGGTCAGACCGGCTGCTCGCAGGGGGATACTACAGGTCAGACCGGCTGCTCGCAGGGGGATACTACAGGTCAGACCGGCTGCTCGCAGGGGATACTACAGGTCAGACCGGCTGCTCGGCGACAGGGGATACTACAGGTCAGACCGGCTGCTCGGCGACAGGGGATACTACAGGTCAGACCGGCTGCTCGCAGGGGGATACTACAGGTCAGACCGGCTGCTCGGCGACAGGGGATAATACAGGTCAGACCGGCTGCTCGCAGGGGGATACTACAGGTCAGACCGGCTGCTCGGCGACAGGGGATACTACAGGTCAGACCGGCTGCTCGGCGACAGGGGATACTACAGGTCAGACCGGCTGCTGGCAGGGGGATACTACAGGTCAGACCGGCTGCTCGCAGGGGGATACTACAGGTCAGACCGGCTGCTCGGCGACAGGGGATACTACAGGTCAGACCGGCTGCTCGCAGGGGGATACTACAGGTCAGACCGGCTGCTCGCAGGGGGATACTACAGGTCAGACCGGCTGCTCGGCGACAGGGGATACTACAGGTCAGACCGGCTGCTCGGCGACAGGGGATACTACAGGTCAGACCGGCTGCTCGCAGGGGGATACTACAGGTCAGACCGGCTGCTCGGCGACAGGGGATACTACAGGTCAGACCGGCTGCTCGGCGACAGGGGATACTACAGGTCAGACCGGCTGCTGGCAGGGGGATACTACAGGTCAGACCGGCTGCTCGCAGGGGGATACTACAGGTCAGACCGGCTGCTCGGCGACAGGGGATACTACAGGTCAGACCGGCTGCTGGCAGGGGGATACTACAGGTCAGACCGGCTGCTCGGCGACAGGGGATACTACAGGTCAGACCGGCTGCTCGGCGACAGGGGATACTACAGGTCAGACCGGCTGCTGGCAGGGGGATACTACAGGTCAGACCGGCTGCTCGCAGGGGGATACTACAGGTCAGACCGGCTGCTCGGCGACAGGGGATAATACAGGTCAGACCGGCTGCTGGCAGGGGGATACTACAGGTCAGACCGGCTGCTCGCAGGGGGATACTACAGGTCAGACCGGCTGCTCGGCGACAGGGGATACTACAGGTCAGACCGGCTGCTGGCAGGGGGATACTACAGGTCAGACCGGCTGCTCGCAGGGGGATACTACAGGTCAGACCGGCTGCTCGGCGACAGGGGATACTACAGGTCAGACCGGCTGCTCGCAGGGGGATACTACAGGTCAGACCGGCTGCTGGCAGGGGGATAATACAGGTCAGACCGGCTGCTCGCAGGGGGATACTACAGGTCAGACCGGCTGCTCGGCGACAGGGGATACTACAGGTCAGACCGGCTGCTCGCAGGGGGATACTACAGGTCAGACCGGCTGCTCGGCGACAGGGGATACTACAGGTCAGACCGGCTGCTCGCAGGGGGATACTACAGGTCAGACCGGCTGCTGGCAGGGGGATAATACAGGTCAGACCGGCTGCTCGCAGGGGGATACTACAGGTCAGACCGGCTGCTCGGCGACAGGGGATACTACAGGTCAGACCGGCTGCTCGGCGACAGGGGATACTACAGGTCAGACCGGCTGCTGGCAGGGGGATACTACAGGTCAGACCGGCTGCTCGCAGGGGGATAATACAGGTCAGACCGGCTGCTCGGCGACAGGGGATACTACAGGTCAGACCGGCTGCTCGCAGGGGGATACTACAGGTCAGACCGGCTGCTCGGCGACAGGGGATACTACAGGTCAGACCGGCTGCTCGGCGACAGGGGATACTACAGGTCAGACCGGCTGCTGGCAGGGGGATACTACAGGTCAGACCGGCTGCTCGCAGGGGGATAATACAGGTCAGACCGGCTGCTCGGCGACAGGGGATACTACAGGTCAGACCGGCTGCTCGCAGGGGGATACTACAGGTCAGACCGGCTGCTCGGCGACAGGGGATACTACAGGTCAGACCGGCTGCTGGCAGGGGGATACTACAGGTCAGACCGGCTGCTGGCAGGGGGATACTACAGGTCAGACCGGCTGCTCGCAGGGGGATACTACAGGTCAGACCGGCTGCTCGGCGACAGGGGATACTACAGGTCAGACCGGCTGCTCGCAGGGGGATACTACAGGTCAGACCGGCTGCTGGCAGGGGGATAATACAGGTCAGACCGGCTGCTCGCAGGGGGATACTACAGGTCAGACCGGCTGCTCGGCGACAGGGGATACTACAGGTCAGACCGGCTGCTCGCAGGGGGATACTACAGGTCAGACCGGCTGCTCGGCGACAGGGGATACTACAGGTCAGACCGGCTGCTCGCAGGGGGATACTACAGGTCAGACCGGCTGCTGGCAGGGGGATAATACAGGTCAGACCGGCTGCTCGCAGGGGGATACTACAGGTCAGACCGGCTGCTCGGCGACAGGGGATACTACAGGTCAGACCGGCTGCTCGCAGGGGGATACTACAGGTCAGACCGGCTGCTCGGCGACAGGGGATACTACAGGTCAGACCGGCTGCTCGCAGGGGGATACTACAGGTCAGACCGGCTGCTGGCAGGGGGATAATACAGGTCAGACCGGCTGCTCGCAGGGGGATACTACAGGTCAGACCGGCTGCTCGGCGACAGGGGATACTACAGGTCAGACCGGCTGCTCGCAGGGGGATACTACAGGTCAGACCGGCTGCTCGCAGGGGGATACTACAGGTCAGACCGGCTGCTCGGCGACAGGGGATACTACAGGTCAGACCGGCTGCTCGCAGGGGGATACTACAGGTCAGACCGGCTGCTCGGCGACAGGGGATACTACAGGTCAGACCGGCTGCTCGCAGGGGGATACTACAGGTCAGACCGGCTGCTCGGCGACAGGGGATACTACAGGTCAGACCGGCTGCTCGCAGGGGGATACTACAGGTCAGACCGGCTGCTCGGCGACAGGGGATACTACAGGTCAGACCGGCTGCTCGCAGGGGGATACTACAGGTCAGACCGGCTGCTCGGCGACAGGGGATACTACAGGTCAGACCGGCTGCTCGCAGGGGGATACTACAGGTCAGACCGGCTGCTGGCAGGGGGATACTACAGGTCAGACCGGCTGCTCGGCGACAGGGGATACTACAGGTCAGACCGGCTGCTCGCAGGGGGATACTACAGGTCAGACCGGCTGCTCGGCGACAGGGGATACTACAGGTCAGACCGGCTGCTCGCAGGGGGATACTACAGGTCAGACCGGCTGCTCGGCGACAGGGGATACTACAGGTCAGACCGGCTGCTCGCAGGGGGATACTACAGGTCAGACCGGCTGCTCGGCGACAGGGGATACTACAGGTCAGACCGGCTGCTCGCAGGGGGATACTACAGGTCAGACCGGCTGCTCGGCGACAGGGGATACTACAGGTCAGACCGGCTGCTGGCAGGGGGATACTACAGGTCAGACCGGCTGCTCGGCGACAGGGGATACTACAGGTCAGACCGGCTGCTGGCAGGGGGATACTACAGGTCAGACCGGCTGCTCGGCGACAGGGGATACTACAGGTCAGACCGGCTGCTCGCAGGGGGATACTACAGGTCAGACCGGCTGCTCGCAGGGGGATACTACAGGTCAGACCGGCTGCTCGGCGACAGGGGATACTACAGGTCAGACCGGCTGCTCGCAGGGGGATACTACAGGTCAGACCGGCTGCTCGCAGGGGGATACTACAGGTCAGACCGGCTGCTCGCAGGGGGATACTACAGGTCAGACCGGCTGCTCGGCGACAGGGGATACTACAGGTCAGACCGGCTGCTCGCAGGGGGATACTACAGGTCAGACCGGCTGCTCGGCGACAGGGGATACTACAGGTCAGACCGGCTGCTCGCAGGGGGATACTACAGGTCAGACCGGCTGCTCGGCGACAGGGGATACTACAGGTCAGACCGGCTGCTCGCAGGGGGATACTACAGGTCAGACCGGCTGCTCGCAGGGGGATACTACAGGTCAGACCGGCTGCTCGGCGACAGGGGATACTACAGGTCAGACCGGCTGCTCGCAGGGGGATACTACAGGTCAGACCGGCTGCTCGCAGGGGGATACTACAGGTCAGACCGGCTGCTCGCAGGGGGATACTACAGGTCAGACCGGCTGCTCGGCGACAGGGGATACTACAGGTCAGACCGGCTGCTCGCAGGGGGATACTACAGGTCAGACCGGCTGCTCGGCGACAGGGGATACTACAGGTCAGACCGGCTGCTCGGCGACAGGGGATACTACAGGTCAGACCGGCTGCTCGGCGACAGGGGATACTACAGGTCAGACCGGCTGCTCGCAGGGGGATACTACAGGTCAGACCGGCTGCTCGCAGGGGGATACTACAGGTCAGACCGGCTGCTCGCAGGGGGATACTACAGGTCAGACCGGCTGCTCGCAGGGGGATACTACAGGTCAGACCGGCTGCTCGCAGGGGATACTACAGGTCAGACCGGCTGCTCGGCGACAGGGGATACTACAGGTCAGACCGGCTGCTCGCAGGGGGATACTACAGGTCAGACCGGCTGCTGGCAGGGGGATACTACAGGTCAGACCGGCTGCTCGCAGGGGGATACTACAGGTCAGACCGGCTGCTCGCAGGGGGATACTACAGGTCAGACCGGCTGCTCGCAGGGGGATACTACAGGTCAGACCGGCTGCTCGCAGGGGATACTACAGGTCAGACCGGCTGCTCGCAGGGGGATACTACAGGTCAGACCGGCTGCTCGCAGGGGGATACTACAGGTCAGACCGGCTGCTCGCAGGGGGATACTACAGGTCAGACCGGCTGCTCGCAGGGGGATACTACAGGTCAGACCGGCTGCTCGCAGGGGGATACTACAGGTCAGACCGGCTGCTCGCAGGGGATACTACAGGTCAGACCGGCTGCTCGCAGGGGGATACTACAGGTCAGACCGGCTGCTCGCAGGGGGATACTACAGGTCAGACCGGCTGCTTGCAGGGGATACTACAGGTCAGACCGGCTGCTCGCAGGGGGATACTACAGGTCAGACCGGCTGCTCGCAGGGGGATACTACAGGTCAGACCGGCTGCTCACAGGGGATACTACAGGTCAGACCGGCTGCTCGCAGGGGGATACTACAGGTCAGACCGGCTGCTCGCAGCTCAGTGGATCAGTCAGGCGTGATGAACAGAGCGCGTGTGGTTCTGTGGGCCGATGGGTGTAGTGTACGTGTAACGTGGGTGCTGCTTCATGAAACACGACTGGTCTCATGACCGCCATAACTTCTGCAGCTGCTGCGCACCTCACGCAAATGATCATACATGGTCTTATTACATACAGTTTAACAGAATGACTGTTTAAAACACACACACAAACCTAAACAAAGTTTGATTGAAGCGGTGATGTAAGCGCATATGTTCTTATCTCCCTTTTATCATGGAATTCAAAGGTACCGACAAATTGGCAGCAACATATTGGATGGCAAGTTAATTGTGGGGTATTCATTCTTTTGTATCATATTACCTCATTTGTATGGGGGTATTTGTATACCTCATCTATAGCTGCCTCCTTCGCGCCTGTTCCTTTTAATCCTTCTGCCATTCATCTTCCGCCTATCATCGTTAAGCTGGACATGTGCCAGTGACGTCATGTGTCGGCCTGTGTCAGTGTGGAAGAATAACAAATTAGCGGTCAGTGGAGCCTGGGATGGTCCGAGCTGGACTGGCCAGGACTTTAATCTCGTACGAAAGTCATTCATCACGGAGACCTAATTGGGCGGATGCCGTTTCATGACGGTGACGATTTCTTGCAGTCGGATGCATATAGTTTGCTTGTTGTGGAGGGACGAAATGCACAGCTGGGACCGGTTTCACTGGTATTATATGTCACAGTGTATATGCCATCTTATTTTATTACCATCAAACTTCAAACATAGTTGGCTAGTCGAGCATGTATTTCTTTCCAGCCTTTGACTTTCCAGCTGTCTTCTAATTTCATACCCTGGTGGTATCATCATGCCATTTTTGGAGCGCTGCCACCCCCTGCCTCGGTACATTTCCGCGTCAATGAGTATTCTATCAGGAATGTTGTTCACTGCCAGGGTGTGAGGCAGTGCTGTGTATTGTTTAATGTATCTTGCGACAGCGGACCGAACTCATGCTGGCCATCCGATCCGGTCTGACCGGGTGGTCAAGCCGGAAGGATGGGCCGCCGGAAGGCACATCTATCAACAGTTCGTGTTTTTGTCAGAGGTTGCTGTATGATGCCTCGTTTCAGTATCAGGAATGGTATGCGAGGGAGTATGTCTAGCACATTTATCATGTCGCCGCCAAATGTATTGACGCTGCCCCGCATATCGACCACAGGGACGGGATGAGACCGGTATAAACTTTCCAACTGTCCCTATGTGTCCGACAGGCGGGAGGACACTGTTAACATTGTCCCCATTTACCGCGCAGGCGGGAGGACACTGTTAACATTGTCCCCATTTACCGCGCAGGCGGGAGGACACTGTTAACATTCTCTCCATTTACCGCGCAGACGGGAGGACACTGTTAACATTCTCCCCATTTACCGTGCAGACGAGAGGATACTGTTAATATTCTCCCCATTTACCGCGCAGACGGGAGGACACTGTTAACATTGTCCCCATTTACCGCGCAGACGAGAGGACAATGTTAACATTCTCCCCATTTACCGCGCAGACGAGAGGACACTGTTAACATTGTCTCCATTTACCGGGCAGACGGGAGGACACTGTTAACATTCTCCCCATTTACTGCGCAGACGGGAGGACACTGTTAACATTCTCCCCATTTACCGCGCAGACGGGAGGACACTGTTAACACTGTCCCCATTTACCGGGCAGGCGGGAAGAGACTGGGGACACGGCGGAGAGGTATCTGAAGGAGACTCGGGCCGCGCTCCGCTACACAGGCTCCAACGAGCTGCTGAGGCTCTTCATCACGCTAGGAGGTACCGTCGGTAGCCACTGTGTCAGCCGCCGGCTATTGAATGCCACCGAGTGGTTTCTCATCTTCTGAATTATTAAACATGGTCTAGGTCTAGGAATTGTATTGGTTGTCTACATGCGTGTCTATTGATTCTATTGTATGATAACTTTGGGATGGGTACATTTGTGTTGTTGTTGATGTTTCGTGGGTGTACGGTGTTGAGAAGGGAGGTATCAGTGCAGTGTCTCGGGATTTAGTAATACCCAACAACTCCGACGTTTGATGCTAATGCAGCCAGAAAAGGCTGATGCCTCCTGCCATATCTCCGATGTGACGTGTGATCGTTCGACCAAGCGTGTGTCGTTCGCCAGGTCTTCAGGACGCGTCGACGATGTACGCGGAGGAGGTGACCAAGATGCGTAACCCGATGCTGTTCCCTGTGCACGTGCTGAAGCGGCTGGTGGGCGGCATGAGGAAGAAGTCGCGCTCCTCCCACACCCCGCTCCATCTGTACGGCTGTCTGCACCCCACACTGAAGGTTTGTCGACTGACGGGGAAACTGGCATGCTCTTATCGGCTGTTCTAGTTCTCGTGTGTGTTGCGCTGATGTGACTTTTTGTGTGTTGTATTGTTTTGTTACTTTTCCTGTTCTGAATCTGAATTTGCGTTAGTTTCAGTTTGTTCTTCGCAGTATAGGGATTTATGAGAGCTCCGTGTGCCCCGTGAGCTCATTTTCTGAGATAACTGATCAGCAATCAATCGGTAAGTTGTTACGCTGCATGCTCAACACCATGCTCAAGACGCTGCTTACTGCGCAGGCTTCTGATTAACGTATTGTAATGACGATACACAAACGTTCTGTAGATTAACGTATTGTAATGACGATACACAAACGTTCTGTACAGCTCTGCCGTGCAACGCAAATAAAACGCAACTGCATTTTAGCAACTTTTCAGGAGAGTGATTTTTCTATTTTCGGCCATAACATTGCAGCGGTTGGTGGTACAGACATAAATGCTATATCACCGTAATCGTCACGTTGAAATAAATTTCTCCATATACTTGTTTATCCACTTTAAGAAATACTTTCCAAAAAAATCAACAAAAGTTTTTCTTTCATTGACTTTGGGATCGGAATTCGTGAATGTCACAACGAAAATAAAACGCAAGTGCATGAGCCACGCGTAAAAGGAACGCAAGTCCATCGCAACATGCGACAAAGAAACGCAAGTGCAGACTTGCGTTTTATTTGTGTGGCAAGAAGGCCGTTTCAGAGCCGTGACGGCAAACCCAAGTGCACACAGTGATTAAAATGCAAAGCGCAAACTGTTTTGCATCAAGATGCAAAGCGGGCCAATGCAGACGTGCTGAATTTTGCCAACGTCATGCTGAGTGCGTATTGTGTCTCATGTATTGTATGGAGTTACATTTAGCTACCTTTTCCTAGTATTCAAAACTGCGGTACTGGCTGTCTGTCAATATTTCTTAAAGGTATAATGACATATGGTATCTGGAGCCAATAACATACCGTATATATATATATATATACATTTAGGTTTGAGTGGCAAACGGTAAAGCATCAATTTTGCACAGCGGACAGGTCATAGCTGCCCAAACAAAACACAACACATCATCATCGTCGTCGAGCATAGTCTATCTCTGCTCTGATCGGGAGGCAGGAGGAGCTGAACGCGCCGCTCAGGAGCCGTCCCCTGGTCCAGAGGCCAGCTGGGAGGAGTTCGCCGGTAGGCTGTCCACAGGGCGCGGAGCGGCGGCTGCTCTGCCGCGACAATGGGGTCGTCCGCTGAACAGGGAATGCCGTTGCTGCGTCTCGAACCGCCGGGGACGCGGAGACTGGAGTTTTGCTGGCTGGCGATCCACCGCTGCCGTCGACACTCCGGCGCGAGTAGTAGGATATAGGCCGACCCCCAGAAAAGCCTCCAGCGCCGCGGCCGCGCCGGGAGCGTCCGCCGCCGCCGCCGTTGGCCGGCTGTGGTGTCGGGTAAAGCTGCGGTCTGGGCGGGGACGGCGGTGGGGACTCGTGAGGGGCGGCCACCGACGGCGGCTCCTCTGACAGACGGGCAGATGCCAGCTCCGCCGCACTCAGCTCCTATAGATATTTCGAGTTTCTGGCGGCGTAGCAAAGCATGTAGGCTGTTGCATCTTGGGCCCTGGCGGCGGTGCACTCCTGGACATTAATATCGTCGGTGAGGAGGCAGCTGGCGGCCGGCTGGTTGAGACAGTAGGCAGTGTAGTGGCCGCTGTGCTGACTGCCATTATGCCCCACCATCCCGTACAGGTCGCATGCGCCTTCCGTGAGCATGCTCCTTTGTCCCGTCTGGTGGAAAGCATTGCCCGTGGTTTGCCCTCGCTCGGTCTGTGACAGCGGTGGCGAGGACTACAGCGGCGTTACCGCGTACGATTGCGATCGAGAGGCGTTGCAATACCAATTCAGTTTCCCTGCGCTCGCCGGTGCGGGCAGTTATAAGCTGGCCCAGCTCACGGACGAAATTGGAGGTGGCAGGGCCGAGCACTCCGGAGGTCTCAATCGCGATCGGCCCGAACTTATAGCGTGAGCTAAGCTCCGAGTAGTGGCGCCGTTTTCTGGCTTCTGCAGCGCGAGCGGCGGTACCGGGCTCGGGGGCGGACTGGATCAGCACGGTGTCGGCAAAAGTGTCTGTGCAGGTGGCGTCCCAGGTCACACACATGCCTCCACTGTACGGAAACAGCGTTAGACCATCTGGCCGCTTCCCGTCTCCCCGATCGAGGCCGACTGGATCCAGGATAGGATTGCGGGGATGCCTGCACTTGCCAGACCACGCCTCACCACAACATTCAGGTGAGCGTGACGTGGGAGGCGGCCGGCGCTCTTCACGCAGGAGACCCATGGTGGCCAAGCTTATCTACTTGGCGTCCACAAAGACGGCATCAGTGTTGTTCGCAGACAGCGACTCCGAGGCGGAGTGCTACTGCTACCCGCACAAACTCCTCGTCCAGATGCAGGCCGAGGCTCGGCACGGGGACAGCCTGCAGCCAGGCGACGGTGTGTGGCTGACTGGCGGCGACCAGGAGTGCCCGATGCGGCTGGTTAGCAGAGTCAACCATCCGATCGCTGACCGCAGTGGCTGACGGGTGTCCCAGGCCCGCTGGCTGCTGGCAGATGAGGAGGATGGCAACTCTTCAATCCCTGTCACCTCTGCAAACTGGTGAATTGCTGTTTGCAGGGTGGGGGCACGCCGCTGGCTGGGAGCAGCCCCGGGGAGATGCTGCGGACGAGAGGAAGAGCAGCGTGCAGGAATGCTATGTAGGATGGTAGTACTAGGTCCTCAACTGAGCGCACTCCCGAGGCCTCGGTCTGATTGGCAGCTTCGCCTGCTCTCACGGACGTCCAATGATGTTGACGTTGGATATCCACTTATGTTTCACGTACCAGCTCGTCTATACCTTTGAGTGTATGCGATACCTGGTACAGGGGCGCTGACCAGAGCAGGTATACGAGACGAGGCGCTGACACATAGTGGACGAGGAAGAAGATGGCAGTGTGGCGGTCCAGGTGTTTGAGGCGGGTGCAGAGAGGTCTGATGATCTCGGTGGCGCCATCGACAGCTGCAGCGACGCTGACGTCGCGCAGCGGTGAGCCTAGTAGTGTGATGCTGTTCAGCGGAGTTCCCACGATCTTCGGCAAGGCATTGCGAATGGAGTCTATTGCTGCGTCATGAGCTGCCGGAGGTGCTTGTCTAGGAGGGTGACCTCGCACTTAGCGGGGTTCAGCTGAAGGCCGAGCTCCGGGAGAGCCTTGGCGAGCGAACGGAGGTCGGATTGGACTATGTCCGCCGGGCCGGCGAACGTGGCGTCATCAAGGTATCACACGTTGAGTGGCGACCGCATGGCCCGGGCGCAGGGGTCGACAGCGAGGGCAAAGGCAGCAGGTCCGAGGGGATCACCCTGCTGAACGCCGCTGGAGGAAGACAACGTCTGGTCGCCAATATGTAGGGGTGTCGGGAGGTGGTAGGCTTGGCGTGCCATCGGGTAAACCTCTGGGCAGCGCTCGTATATCCTGGCTAAGATGACGTCACGGCGGATGGAATTTCGCACGTCAACCTTGACCAGGACTCGCGGGGTACTATGGCTGGTGGCGTCGGCGTCGATGTATTCGCGCACTGCGTGTACTGCGGCTTCGCAGCCCAGCGGTGTGTCGACTCCGAGCTGGGTGGGGCGCAGCTCCGGACCAAGAGTGATTGCGATGTGTCTCGCTCCGATGTGTCCCGGCAGGCGGCGGTACACGCTTACCACAGCTAGCGGACGCAGGTCACTGTCTTTCTTCCTCAATGCGCAGAGTGACGCGCCGAACAGAGAGTCGCGTCCGCACTCCGGTACGAGGCCGCTCAGTACCTGGTTAGTTACTAGTTAGTGCTGCTATCGAGGTGAGAAGACGGCGGCCAGACTCGGCGGCCTCTCGGGAGAGCAACTGGCGCAGGTGTAGCGGTCGAATTCCATCGAGACCAGCAGACGAACCTGGTGGCATTGTAGAAATGGCACCATGCACTTGCTCTTCCGTGACAGTCAGTGGGGGAGGGTCGGAGGCCGCGGGAGGCGGCAGTAGACTGGTCGGGTGGTGCAGGTGGGTGCTTCTGACGTAGGGTGGTGATGACGTCATCGGCGGGGTCAGCGAAAGTATCACTGGAGGTTAGAAGGTGGAGGCCGGCGCGAATATCTCCGTCGGCACACTTCGCTTGAATCCGGCGTGCGAGTGATTCGGGGGTAGCCGTACGTGGAGCGGGGGCGCTCTTCTGTACCGTTACCGGAGGAGGAGGAGGCGCGGAGTCCAACCCGGCGACATGACGTACATGTGTGAGGCCATGGTCAGACGTCGTTCGCCGCTTTTGAGGGAATCTGGTGCGCGTAGTATAACAAAAGCGAACGAAAGGAACTTCCACCACGATGATGAGGTGGGGCTGCTCATAGCTTCGTTCATCAATGCTGAAAGTGAGTCAGCGACCATAGGCCGCGCCGTCTTGGGAATCGGGGCAATGACCTTGGTGCTGGCTGGTTGTCTTCAATCTTCCGTTCACTAGTCTAAAGTTGAATAAGGTACAATAATAACCACAGGTTCCCTTATCGGACAACCTCATTTATCACCTCAAAACTCGGAGCTGGCGGAAGGCCTGTCGACTCAAACTAATCCCAAAGTGAAAAACCGACGCCTTTCCGAACATACCAATGCTAACAAACGACAAGTAGCAAGCAAGTGATATTTGACTACCAAAATTCAACGGAAAAAGAACGCAAGTGCGCACTTGCGTTTTTTATCAGTATATTTGACTACCAAAAGTCAACGGAAAAAGAACGCAAGTGCGCACTTGCGTTTTTATCTGTTGAATCTGACGAGTGAAAGAAGAACATGCGTTTATTCGTTGCATCTCTTGGAACTTGCGTTTTATTTCCGTACCAAACTGGGCAAGCCTCTTACTTGCGCTTATTTAAAAACAAGAAAATCTAAATTTCTGGGCGAATCATGCTAGTTGTCAAAAAAATATTTGGTGGGATGACGTGGATCGTTGTTACGGACATATCGGTGTAAAAACCTCAAAATGGCCAAAAATGCACTTGCGTTTTATTTGCGTTGCACGGCAGAGCTGCTTCAATTGTCTACACTCAGTCCCCCCCCCCCCCCCCCCCCCCCTCCTCTTCCATAGGTCCAGGCGGATGAACTGGAAGAGTGTGTGCACCAGTTCGCTGACCTGACGCTGGAGGCGCTGGAGCGGTTCGGGGCGGACCTGATGAACCAGCAGCCGGCGCTCACCTGGCTGGCGGAGAACGTCTCGGACATCTACGTCGTGACTGCCGTGCTGGCCCGCGCCTCCCGCAGCTACTGCATCGGACTCCGAGACGCCGAGACAGAGGTCAGTGGTGGGACAGGGATAAGGACAGGAGGCTGCATCAGACTCGACATGGGATACCCGGAGCGGTCACGTGCTGGCCCGCGCCTCCCGCAGCTACTGCATCGGACTCCGAGACGCCGAGACAGAGGCGAGTGGTGGGACGGGGACAGGGACAGGAGGCTGCATCAGACTCGACATGGGATACCCGGCGCGGTCACGTGTGTTGACTTGCACGTTGTTGTAGGGGTGCGACTCTATTTATACAATTACGAATATGGTGCGGGGCGAGGCAGATTTTAATCGGACATCTGTTGATTGAAAGCATAACGGTGGCTCAATAGTCTCCCAAAATCTAGGTGTATGGTGATAGTGATGAACCTATGTACTGTTAATCCAGTATGCTTGTTTACTAAAGGGTGAATAGAACAGTTGCAGTGCATGCTGCCTTTTACGATGTGTCCATTTCACTTCAAATGGGATTGGGGACAGCTATTATTTTTTTGTGTGCATAAAAGATGCAGCGTATTTTTATCGATTTTTCGGTATACTTCTTAATCACAACTTAAATCACCTTCCGTCCTAAATCGACCATTTAACGTTTCGTATTTATTAATAAATATTCTTGGTTTTGTTTGTGACGTCACAACCTAGTGACTTTTGGTGGGACTTCCGAAGCTTAATCCGCGCCGTGCCGGGGTGTGTGTTCAGTAGGGTGTGTCATATTGATATACATTTCTAAGGAGCAAAACGGCCCTATGATTTTCCTTCCCTCTGACGACCCAGAAAAAAACGATGCTGAAGTTCGTTTTCTCCAACTCGCTAAACAAGAGCGGCGCGGAGGACGAGAAGTTTGCCCTATCTCAATACATTATCGACACCAGCGGCACCCTGGTGGTGGAAGATTGTACTAACGTACAACCATTCATTCTAAACATCACTGCGGCTCTCTTATTGCAACGAGGATCACATAACAAAGTCTGATATAATCACGACGCTTTACACGGCAGTTAGTGCAAATAATAATGTATATTTGAAACAAATTCACCCCATGTGGTGCTGGGGAAAGTTGAGGTACCTTCTATTTCATCAGTGACATATCACATTACCCATACTCGTGAATGTTGGATTGGCTAACGCACCGAGCAACCCCACCAATCACCATAATACGCAGAGCAGATTGACTGGGACATATCATAGTCGTTATGGCATAGCAACATCTAATTAATTGCCGATGATGTCTTACTCATCCATTAATTACCCGTCTGATCACCAAACACTGTTTAGGGAGCAACACCTTCCTAACACTGGCTGCCGTGACGACTCAAACATTACATAACACAAACGCCAGATATTCAATTTACCAGCTCGCCTACCAACGAACCAACGATAGAAAAATAAAACGGTATCATTTAGCGGACAAACAGAATGATACATATTACACACATGCGTTTATACGGCGGCGTGCGGGTCGGGGCACAGAGGAGCATGTCACTGATTTTGAATGTGTTTTATCATGACTGTTTGCTGGTCGCATCTAACACCTGTCGGCGGTGACGGAGCCGGCTGCAGATGAGCCCGTGACGCTGCTCCTCGCCAAAAACCGCACCAGCAGCCTCCGTCACCACCTTCACTGCGCGATCCACAGCCACCGTGTGCACCGGGTAGGCCCCGACTTGAAGCGGCGGGGTGACGAGGCTCGTCAGCATCTCGTCGCAGAGCTCAGACATGAGCGGCGGCTCACTCACCAGCTCCGTCTCCCAGTCGAACAGCTCGGTGATGCTGGTCGCAGCGTAGTTGATGACCGGGAGCGTGTACAGACTGATTTCTAGCTAGTTCTTCTTCCGGCACTTGGCGCCATATAACCTACCAGTTGCGGCGCCCATAAGCCATAATACAAAATAGTCATCATCATCGTCTTCCAGCACTGACAGATGACGCTCACAGTCTAGGCACGGACATTTCCATCCTCCTGCGCCACCATAGCCAGCAGCACCGCCTCCGGTTGCGCCCAGTAGGCGTTGCGCTGCGCTGCATGAAGGGCCGGAGCATGTCTTGCAGCTTGGACGGCAAAACTCGTAGCAGCTGCAAGCTTTATATGAAGTTACTGGGACCTTGCACCAGCCGCTGTGCCTACGGATACAAAAAGAAACAACGGTATGTAGTAATCTGCCAGGTACTGGATGATCAGGCAAATGTTCTCTGAGGTGGAGGCAATGGCGATGTACGGGTCGCTGCCAGTGTGATATATACGTCATCTGTCAGTGCCGGAAGAACCAGCCAGTAATCAGCCCATACAGGCTCCCGGTCATCAACTACGCTGCGACCAGCATCACCGAGCTGTTCGACTGGGAGACGGGGCTGGTGAGTGAGCCGCCGCTCATGTCTGAGCTCTGCGACGAGAAGCTGACGAGCCTCGTCACCCCGCCGCTTTAAGTTGGGGCCTACCCGGTGCACACGGTGGCGGTGGAGCGCGCGGTGAAGGTGGTGACGGAGGCTGCTGGTGCGGTTTTTGGCGAGGAGCAGCGTCACGGGCTCATCTGCAGCCGGCTCCGTCACCGCCGACAGGTGTTAGATGCGACCAGCAAACAGTCATGATACACACACATTCAAAACCAGTGGCATGTCCCGCCCCGCCCCGCACGCCGCCGTATAAACGCATGTGTGTAATATGTATCATTCTAATGTTTGTCTGCTAAATGATACCGTTGTATTTTTCTGTCGTTGGTTGGTGCCAAATTTCTAATCTGGCGTATGTGTTCTGTATTTTTTTTAGTCGTCACGGCAGCCAGTGTTAGGAAGATGTTGCTCCTTAAACAGTGTTCGGTGATCAGATTCGGGTAATTATTGGATGAGGTAAGACAGCACATCATCGGCAATTAATTAGATGTTGCTATGTCATAACGACTATGATATGTCCCAAAGTCCCAAATGTGCATATGTTCAATAATCAATATGTTGTATAATATCCATATGTTCATAACAATCTGCTCTGCGTATTATGGTGATTGGTGGGGTTGCACGATGCGTTGGCCAATAACCAATATTCACGGTTAGAGTATGGGTTATGTGATATGTCACTGATGAGATAGAAGGTACCTCAACTTTCCCCAGCACCAAATGGGGTGCATTTGTTTCAAATATACATTATTATTTGCACTAACTGCCGTGTAAAGCGTCGTGATGATATCAGACTTTGTTCTGTGATCCTCGTTGCAATTGGAGAGGCGCAGTGATGCTTAAAATGAATGGTTGTACGTTAGTACAATCTTCCACCACCAAGGCGGCGCTGGTGTCGCTAATGTATTGAGATGGGGTAAACTTCTCGTGCTCCGCGCCGCTCTTGTTTAGCGAGTTGGAGAAAACGAACATCAGCATCGTTTTTCTGGGTCCTCAGAGCAAAGGAAAATCATAGAGCCGTTTTGAAGCTTGACTAGTGGCACACCCTAGACTGTTTAGACACCCCCCCATCAGGTTTTTCGAGGATAGCGGAAAAACGGCGGCTTGCCCACATTATGTAAAATTATTGACCTCATGTCATCTCAGGTCAGGTCACCAGACCAGGTCACATGACCCCACCTCCAAAAATGTTTGTGGTGGTATCACAGTCACAGTTTTTGGATGATCGGTTTTACACTTACAGAATTTCATAAAGTCATATGTGTCCTTATGAAATCATCCGAGCTGCTATCTACAATTCGTATATCTTGGATTTTATATTTCAGCGACCTAGGGTCGGGTCAATTTCGTGACCTCCCCATTATAAGTCAATGGGGAAATATTCAAATGCTTCCTATTCCAAGGATACGTAAGATAGCAGTCTAATGGATCATGCTATTATATTTCTGGATCATGCCATTATAGGCCATTCTTGATGACCTAGGTGCCATTTTTGTTCAGTGACCCCTACATGGTCAGCCGAAGTCATCCGAGGTCACCAACAGTTGTTTGTCAATAACTCTCGTCAGAATGACGATAGAGAAGTGAAACCGACACCAATGTGTTTGTCTCGTCGAGGCACGTCTTCCCATATGCAACATGACCTACTTGGGTCACCACTTGACCTTGACATGAGGTCATTTTTTAGTTGACTTAATCTGGTCAACACTAATATTAGTCGAAGCGCTTTGCCGAGACAAACACGATGGCGCCAAAATTATTGCCTTATGTTCATTAGGTAAAAGGCTATTTGTGAAAAACTGTTTTGCTAAAAATAGGCTTTTTGACATTTGATGAGGTCTGGAGCCTAAACTATTGACCTGAGCTAAAATCTGAGGACAGCAAGTGGGATTGCATTTGTCAAAATCTTTCGATTGGTTTTCCGTTTGTTCCTAGCTTTCATAGTTCCCGAGATATTTGGGGTTGTTCGAAGCGAAACCCTAAAACTGGGAAATTGACCTTTGATGACCTCTGGTGACCTCAATATTGACTTGATAATAAAATACACGAAATAACTTCGAATGTGCTTGTTGAGAGCGTTCGAACGCTCTCTTCCGCGTCTTTCTAGCCCTTTTAGCTTTCGAGTTAGAGGGGGGGAGTTTTGTCACCGCCGCGCAGAAAATGCCGCTGATTTGAGCTAGGTTGTGACGTCACAACTACAAGGACCTGAGCTGAATTGTTTTAGTTTTAATCATTTCTGAGTTCATTTCGCATTTGTATTCATTTTTGTTTAAATTTACATTATGAAAAATGCTCTTTGTGTTTATGAGCCCAACATATTGGTACCTTACAAATTGGTCCCCACCCCATTGTACGATTTCTTGTCTCGTATTTCACTCGCATCTATTTCGCATTTTGTATTCTCGATACTGGAAAGTATTCCAATATTATAAGTGTAATCCATATGAATCGTCCATGGTGAACGGGTGCACTGAGCTATCTCTAATGTCATTTCTTATCGCTTCAGTGGCCACTGCCATTCTGGCATATCTTCACGGTGTAAAATGTTGGTGCTAACCCGGTGTAACAGGTTGGTGCTAACCCGCTCACCTTGGCTTGTTATCGTCGCCATGACAGTGTTACGGCATATATCCGGTGATCTCCCGGGCCGTTTTCAGACATAAATCAGGAGGCCAGACAGCGTCATTGGCCGCGCTCCGCGGCTGGCCCGGTTCGCCGAGTCAATATAGGCTGTTGGCTGTCTGGGCCGCGATGGATGGGGGTTGGTGGTGGTCCGGCCGGCCCTGCTGTGGCCCGGCGGCCGGCGGGCCCGCAGATCCGGGCCCCGGGTGACAGGTGGGCTCGTGCCGACCGATTTAGCGCGTCCCGCCGCCGCCGTGATGCCGGCTGATTGAGGAGCCGTGAATCAAACGGCGCTGCGGAAGCCGGGCGGCACCTGGTTTACGGGCCGGCCCGGCCCGGATCCACGTCGTGTCGCCCTGAGGACGACCGCAGGTTCACCGGCCACGGACCGATGACATGGACGCCAACCCAAACACCGGGGCGAGCCCAGCCCGACCTGACAGGAATTGGTGTGGCCTGGTCCGACCTGACCTGACCTGACGCGACCCAACCAGACCTGCCCCGACCTGATCTGACACGACCCAACCAGACCTGACCTGACACGACCCAACCAGACCTGACATGACATGACCTGACATGACCTGACATGACCTGACATGACCTGATATGACCTGACATGACCCGACATGACCTGACATGACCTGATATGACCTGATATGACCTGACATGACCTGACATGACCTGATATGACTTGACATGACCTGACATGACCTGACCTGACCTGACATGACCTGACATGACCTGATATGACATGGTATGACCTGGCATGACCTGGCATGACCTGGCATGACCTGACATGACCCGGCATGACCTGGCATGACCTGACATGACATGACATGACATGACCTGACCTGACATGACCTGACACGACCCAACCAGACATGACCTGACATGACCTGGCATGACCTGGCATGACCTGACATGACCCATGCAGGGTTGTGCCCGATTGCGCAATTGACTCAAGTTACTCCCGTCTTGTGGGCAGCCCCTCAACTGATAGGAAGGAATGTCAGGGGTCGGGATCGGATCAGTAGAGGTGCAAGATTAGTAACAGATAATGTGTGACGATATATTGCTCCTTCTACATAAATCTAGCACCTCCTACCGGCAGCGCTCGACACTCTGCTGCCACCCTGCCCGAACCGTGAGGGGTCAAGTACAAAATGGTGACAACTTGAGTCAATTGCGTCATCGGACACAACCCTGAGTCCCCTAGTGCCCCATCTGGTTTGTCTGTCCCGAATCAGTGCCAGAACCGCTGTGTTCTGGTCGCAAGAATGTGAGCGGGTGGCGTTCCTGAATCACTTCCCTTGCATAGACCGCCGTGGTCGGTGGGTCATATTTCACCGTCTTCCGTCTGGTTTCTGCACGTTTCATGGGGTTTCCACGTGCGTCTGCCAAGTGGCTTCCGAGAATCCTGCTCTGTCTGCAGCGGAAGAGAAGTTTCGCGTCACTGAGTTCGGAGCGGTGCTGACTAGAGGTGCAGACAACCCTAAATCTTTGGTCACAGCCCCAGTCACGGCCACGGCATGAGCTGCCAAGTCACGGCTTTAGTCACGGCGCTGCAATGCTAATCCCATGGCGCTGGCCTGGCCAGTCACAGCTTCAGTCACGGCCGTGACCAGTTCTGGTCCCAGCGCTGGGACGCGGGAACCAGAATCTTGCATCTCTAGTGCTGACTCTCCCTCCTCCCTCCCTTCCCGTCAGATCGCGCTGGCCACCTCTGCCGTCCAGCAGGCCTCGGAGCGATGCTGACCCTCCCTCCTCCCTCCCCGTCAGATCGCGCTGACCACCTCTGCCGTACAGCAGGCCTCGGAGCGATGCTGACCCTCCCGCCTCCCTCCCGTCAGATCGCGCTGGCCACCTCTGCCGTCCAGCAGGCCTCGGAGCGATGCTGACCATCCCCCTCCCCCGTCAGATCGCGCTGGCCACCTCTGCCGTCCAGCAGGCCTCGGAGCGGATGCAGCGGAACGCCGGCTACCTGGAACGGGCGCCGTTCGGCTCGCCCGACTCCCCACTCATCAAGGCGGCCGACACCGTGCTGGAGCGCGGCGGGTACGCGTCGGCGCACTCACTGCACAGGACGTACTGAGAGCGGCCGCCGCCACCGCCGGGGCGACAGCCTGCCCTGCCGCGCGTCTGGCGCCAGGCAGTCAGGGGTTCTCCTGCTCGAACAGCAATCAACAGTCAAAGAGCCTCGCAGAGTCCGATGGTGATGTGTAAGCTGTGGTGTGTATCACCCGACGACGATGTCCGTTGTCCTCTGGTGTTTGTATGCGGCGTGTGGTGGGTGGACGGCTCCAGCTCAGCAGTGACTGCACGACCGGTGGCGGTCGTTGGACGTGTTACACTTGCTTGAGGTCGCCTGTCCTGCCATGAACGGCATTGTCTGTGGTGATGGCAACACCGACGCTGGCGGCTTCGGTCTGAGTGTGCTACCACACTATGTGAAATGTGGTTAGTTGTGGAAGGCTGCGGGCATTGGATGCAACACACGAACTTATTTTGTAGTCGAGTGGAGCGATGATTTTTGTGTGTGATGATGACAGAATGCCCCGTGAACCTGTTGCTATGCGGGTTCATGCTGGTCAGCCAGTGGCCGGTATTCTCTGGGCCGGCTGTCTGGCCATTGTTCTGTTGTGATACTATGTGTTGAATACAGTGATCGCTATTTGCGACGTGTAGTTGTCAAGGTGTTCGTGTTGTGGGCTTCAAGGGATCACCTGCAGCGACCTGGCTTCGTCGGTTTCAGAAGCTTGTGCACTAACTTCACATCCGTTTATCGAGAGGCGAGGGAGGAAAGTTTCAGGCTGCAATGACGGAAGTCCATTATCGTCACTCACTAGCGGGTGCAGAGCGGCCATAGCAAGTTGGTTGTGTAACTGAATCCCAGAAGTTTGACAAAGAACTTCTAATTTCGCTTCGTTGTGGATTATTTGCTGATTTGAACAACATTCATTGGTATAAGCTACTTACACATTCTTAAATAATCGGTAATGAAGTTGTAATTTTTTTCTGTCTTTGGAAAAGGTCGATTTCAGTTGCCTTTTTTGGGAGTGGTCTATCGTCATATTACATTGATTTGTCCTGTACTCCCGAATCCAGAACGGTACATAAGTTTGTTTTGAGGGGGCCAACTGCCTAATAACAATATTTTGTTTGTATAAGAAGTTCGTCAGGTTGCTGACATAAGGGCTAGGCACGAGCAACTGGTTTAAAACAAATTCCATCGTGCAATTGGACAAATTTTCTTTAACATCGATAATTGTCAATATTCTTGTCGATTTCAGTTGTTTTGGCCCATTGTCGTCACTAGTTCCATGAGAATACTACAAAATATGGTTATAGATCTTGTTATAGAGTGCGCCTATCTACGAGGTATCATTGCTATCTGTCGTGTACGTTTTAGTCTGAATGCGTCACGTCGTCTTGGCCAATGGGCAGGCGTTTCCAGAACCGGCCCGTCCGCCATGTTTGTTTATTCTTTGCAGACATTTCTAAACAGGGTCACCAATCACTTATTAAAAGCAATTTCTTGCGACGTATCTGTGCTGGGTTTGACATAGGCCTCTCTGGAACAATCGGAACAATTGCAGCCATCTGTTGAAATTGGTGAGTAGCCTGGCATGAGGAAGCCTGTGGATTAAAATCAGTTTGTTTTGCTTGTGATGAACGCCGGCATTTTCGCTATTTCTAAATATGAGGTGAGAACTGAGGACTGAGGTGTTTGGGTATGTGAAATGCAGTTGGAGAATTACTAAACTGTGTTTTAACCACAGACAAACAAGCGGGTGGCGTAATTGCGTGGACTTGACAACTTCCGCTGCCGAAAGATAGCTAGGCAGCTCCAAGGTCTGTATAAATAAGGTTGCGCCATATGACAAAATCACGTGACCAAGCAATCTCACGTGCAACTACTCCGGGGGCTCCTCCGCTTTTTGGACCTTACCTTTTTTGCACGCACCGAAACTCCCATCGGATTAACAAAGGGAGTCGTGTAATCGTAATATATAATGTAAAACGAAGTATGATGCCAGACCGTTGAGACAAAAGCAATTATAGGGTGATATGCTCAAATATTTTTTATGGTATTTTTATTTCTATTTTCACCTTCATATTTTTCAGTAGCATGGCTCCGGAGCGGACAGCTCCATACCAATGGCAACGGTTTTTGGTGGTTTTGACCCAATTTGGTCCACTTAGAGTGAATCAATCTGGATAAAACGCAAGACGGCACCGTTTTGGACCACGCCGGATCGAATGGTGAAGAAATCACGCAGATCAGTCCCATAGCCTCGGAGCATGGGCTTGCCTGCAACAGTTGTTGGTGGTTTTTGTCCAATTTGGTCCACTTCGAGTAAACCAATCTGTATAAAACGTAAAACGGCACCGTGTTGGACCACGCCGGATCGAATGGTGAAGAAATCATGCAGATCGGTTCCATAGCCTCGGAGTATGGGCTTGCCTGCAACTGGTTTCGGTAGTTTTGGTCCAATTTGGTCTACTTAGAATTAAAGGGAATAGTACACCTTTAACATTAGTTTTTAACTGAGATAGCCAGATTGTCGGGAGTACTGAGAAATCTCCAAATCTTGAATTTTTCCTTCCAAAACGACCTAGTTGCTGAGTTTCAACGCAAAAACCGTTGGGTATATTTGGTCATATTTTAAAGGGCCAATTCTTGTGACGTTTCGCATACGTCAGTAGTATTCCTACCGCACTTCGTTTTCGCTATTTGAACCGACCGTCACCGAAACGCATCATGTGTTCCAAGGCCCTATAACCAGGTAAGGACACGAGCCATTTGACCTTGAACTCGGAGGACCGTCGGATGATGTCACTGGCGGCAACTGGCTCCTTCATCGGCTCCGCGCTCAAGCGGAACACGTAAGTCAGCCGACAGTTACAACTCACCAGTGGCGCACACATGGGGTGGGGTCAAAAGGGTCAGCTGACCCCCCCCCCCCCAATTTCTGGGGGACGCATCACATGGCCCCGTATTCTGGCCCATACCTGGCGCTGGCAGGGGCCCGGTCTTGGTCAGGCCTGATCGAGACAGGGGCCCGTTGCTGGCAAATTGGCGTGATATGGGACCGGTCAGGACGAGGGTCCGGTCCTTGCATATTCTTAATGCTGGCCCCTTTCTGGTAGGGGCCCGGTCTTGGTCAGGCCCGATCGAGGCAGGGGCCTGGTGCTGGCAAAGGCGTGGCATGGGGCCCGGTCAGGACGAGGGCCCGTTCACAACATGCACCCGGTCCTTGCATATTCTTGATACTGGCCAGGCCCTGGTAGGGGTCCGGTCTTGGTCAGGTCCGATCGAGGCAGGGGCCCGGTGATGGCAAAGGCGTGATATGGGGCCCGGCCAGGACGAGGGCCCGGTCACAACAGGGCCCACTCTTTGCAAATTCTTGATACGGGCCTGTTACTGGTAAGTGGTAGGGGCCCGTTCCTGGTAGGTGCCCGATCAAGGCAGGGCCCCGGGGCTGGCAGAGGCGTGATATGGGGCCCGGTCAGGTAGAGGGACCCGTCACAACATGACCCGGTCCTTGCAAATTATGTATACGGGCCCTTTCTTGGTCAGGCCCGATTGAGGCAGGTGCTGGCAAAGGCCCGGTCACAACAGGGTCCGGTCCTTGCAAATTATTGATACGGACCCGGTCCTGGAAGCGGCCCGGACTTGGTCACTGGTCAGGCCCGATCGAGGCAGGGGCCCGGTGCTGGCAAAGGTGTGTATCAGGGGCCCGGTCAGGCGTCGAGCCCGGTTCCTTCGAATTATTGATATCACGGACACATTCCTGGCATGGCGGTAAGGCAGGGGCCCGGTCTTGATCAGGCCCGATCCTGACAAAATGTGGCATGCCGGAGCCGTCCTAAGGAGGGCCCTCTCATGACAGGGGCCGTTTTCTGCGAACCGAGAGCCCATGTTAAAACAGGCCCGCTCGAACATGGTAAAATCCGCGGTCGAGGCAGGCAGAGGTCGAGAAAAGCTGTCTTGCAAATGACGAATTTTGTGAAGAAACCCTTATATTTTCGGTGTCTCATACGAGCCTTCTTTTACGCAACGTTAAGCTGAGCCTAGCCAAAGTTGGGGGGGGGGCAAGAGCACCCTCTGCCCCCCCCCCTGTTCCCGGGCCTATGCGCCGGCGGCAGCCGTGTCACGGACGTCGCCAGCGCCGGCTGTGCGCTGCGCGCTCTGCCGCTAGTTACGTCACATCAAGTCTTGTTGGCTCAGACGAGGTGGCCTATACGGCGCTCGCTCAAGCGGTGTCACCCCCTGATGTGTTCATAAGCTATAAATATTATTGGCCATAACTTTGTCAATTTCCATTGGATTTCCAATGGGGTATGTCAGCAAAATTTCCGCCGCCAGGGGCGCTGGGCAGCAATGTGACCCAAGCGACGATTGCCGCCATTGGCGACAATGTATTAACCCGGTAGTCACTGGGGTATATTCTGTAACACGACTCACTGGGGGGGGGGGGGGGGGGGGGTTAGCCCCCTCGTATCTTCAGAACCAATGATCGCAGCGGGACGCGCAAGGCGGCATTCCAAAGCGCTCAATGAGATAAGCCTAACGCAAACTTTAAAACAATCAAATTAAGGTCACATGTCAGGTCACGGTCAAGTTAAACGTCAAAATCGAGGTATTTGAGTTTATGGACAATGCTTGCCATCCATGGCCTTCGATTGCGCCTATAATCACCCAAAGTGCTGTCAAAGGTATGATACATATCCCACATGAGCTAAAGTGAGATTGTTGGAAAAGATCAAGGTCAAGGTCAGGTCACAAAAGGTCACTACCCACAAAATATCTACGAAAGTCATGCAGCACATGTTTTATGGATACTTTTACGCGTATAATTCGATAGTGGTAGTCATTTTACCACCTGACTTCATTTACGTGAATTTAGTGTCAAGTTCAGGTCAAGTTCAGGTCACTGAAGGTCAAAATTTGAAATTGATAAATCGAAATAAGAAAGCATGTTTCTATATCAGTTTTATCTACAAAAAAAAATAGTGCTGGGATTTATTTGTCTCTATCCGGTCAATAAAAGCCAAAAAACGCAATTCCAAAATATGACGTCATGATTTACCCATACTTTATATGCCATGACAGTCAAAAAATATTATATCATTTTGAAATTTGGTATGGTAATTGCCCATATGTCGTTATCTGACATATATTCCGGTTTGGTCAATATCTTTGACAAATTTGATTTTGTGAGCATTTTTGCATTTTTTTTCTTCAATTTTGTGTGTTAAATTTTTGGGGTCAAAAACCGAAATTTTGAAATTTAGAGATAACTGTTTTGTAGCCCTTGCAATTTTCTACCTTTTAGCGTTTTTCGATTGCATTTTGCTTCAAATGCGGCATTTGTACGGCCTGGCAAAGTTTAGCCGATTTTGGTGTCAAAATCGTGTTTGGTGACGTCACTAAATTCACTATATCTAAAAGAAATGCTGACGAATTTTTTAATTTTTCTTTCAAAAGATGTAAAAATGATGCCCGGATAGGTACTGAAAGTTTGGCGTCGATATCTACATTGGTTATTGAGATATTCCTATTATTCCTAAGGGGGGGGGGGGCTAAAAAAGCCCCCCCCCCCCAGTGACTCGCGGGTTAAGTCTCTGTTTGAAGGTGGCTCTAACAATAGTTACGATCGAAAGTCCTAAAGGCTCACGTCTCATGTGGTTCGCTGAAGCTTTCTGAGTTGAATTCTGCCATTTGTTTGATAATATCAATAATTGGGGTTGCACAAAATCGCGGAAGTCAACCATGCGTGGCGAACCGCCATAAGGGCGAGCGGCCCATCCAGCCTCAGCGGACGATCAACCATATCGACTCGCCGCGGCAGCCGTCGTCGGGCTGCTGGCTGCGGCTCCTGGGCGGGCAATATTTCTATCCACCGTGGCTTCGGGCCAAACAACAACAAAATATTGGTGGCAAACAACAATGGTTGTACATTTGATTGTTAAACTGATACACATTCATATATTTAATACAAAATATGGAAGAAAGGTGCAGGTGAAAGGTGCACTGTGCATTAATTGCCATGTCACAACAGATGGAACTTACCGTTTGAAACACTGCTAAAACACATACTCACCTTCGATTGAGCAGAAGATCGTATTGTCGACACCCGCTTATGACATCCTGATCCTGCTGGAGCAGCACAGACCGCCATGCTCTCCAGAAAAAAATGAGGTAAATACACAAACTTTCATATAAAATACGGCAGGACCAACGACTTGCTAAGTGCGGTGGCATATGGTCTATTTTTATTCCCTGCTCAGTGCCACTCCTTCAGCTCCTCTTGTCCCTTCTGCGCCGCCTGCACCATCGCTCATTGCCATCACCATCGCGTGTGACCTTGATCGTAAGATAAATATAAATAATGACTGTAAACTAAAATACTGCCGTTCACCCGAGCCGCAGCCCTCGCCACCGAAGACGACGGCCGGCCGCGACGAGACGACATGGTCGATCGCCTGCTGGGGCCGGACGGCCCGAACGCCCTTATGACGGCTCGCCGCGCATGGTTCACTTGGGGCAATTTTGTGCAACCCCAATTATTTATATCACCAAAAAAATGCAGCATTTAACTCAGAAAGCTTCAGCGAACCACATGAGACTTGGCCCCTTAGCATTTTCCATCGTAACTATTTTTAGAGCCACCCTCAAACAGTGACTTAATGCATTGTCGCCAATGGCGGTGATCGCCGCTTGGGTCACATTGTACATCAGCGCCATCTACATCTTTGTCAACTGACATACCCCATTGCAAGTAATGCCGACACTCGTCTTGCAAATGCACATCTTTTGATGGGTGGTTCGTACCTGCAACTGCAATGTTCGTTGCAGGAGAAGCATCCATAATATATGCCCCTATTATACACGTGCCTTATATCAGGTTTTGAATAAATAACTTGGTTCATTTTGAACCGATTTCCAATTGAAAATTACCAAAAGATGCTTCGTGAAAGTACGCATGTTTTGATGGGTGGATGGTCGCGGTACCTGCAATATATCGATTCAATTGTGCAAATGTTTGTTCTTGCATTACGCTGTCTTGCGGCAAGTTTGTGATGAGCTATAACTATTATTGGCCATAACTTTGTCAATTTTCAGTGTATTTCCAATTGAAAATAATACCGACACTCGTCTTGAAAAGGTACACCTTTTGATGGGTGGCTCGTACCGGTAGCTACAATATTCTCCGCAATAGAAGCACATTCACCTGTAACTACGATACATTAGGGATAAATTGTTGCATGTGGTTACAGTTTTAAGTACCTCAGGGGGGGGGGGGGGGGGGGGGGGGGGGGGGGGGAGGGTCGTTTTAGGACCCCCGTAGAGCGAGGGTTAAAGGGAAATAATGACCTTTTCCCACAACAAAAATGGAGTTATCATTTTAAATCGACAGACGAGACCAAAATATATGGTACATTTATTACATTTTGCATATAAACATTCCTACCGAAAGATATTTCAAGTTAAAGTTGGTAAGCGTTCCACAATTTTAACGACTGGTACTCTCAAGTACCTACTTGGTTACGAATTTCGGTTTTCACCAAAATGCGATATTGCTTTTTGACGAAATGGTATGGAAAATATTTTTTTTAGGCATCGTCCATACTTGGTTCTCCAATATTTCTTCCAGTTTTTGAATATGTTTGAAAAGTTTGATTTTGTGAAATTGTTCCCCCCAAATAGCATTTTTTTTGGAGAACAATTTTCCAAAATAAATTTTTCAAACATATTTAAAAAAACGGAAGATATGTTGGAGAACCAAGTATGGACGATGCCTCCAAAAAATAAATGCAATATCTATATTTTTGACCGACTTATGTCTCCCGAAGTGATTGCTATTTCCAAACACGCCCGCCAGCTGTATACACTTGGGAAATATGCTGCCCGGGCAGTATTCATACTGACCGGCTAGTGCCGCTAGTAGGACAGTATGTATACTGACCGGGCAGCATGTATACTGACCGGACAGTATGGATACTGACCGGGCAGTATGAATACTGACCGGGCAGTATGAATACTGACCGGGCAGTATGAATACTGACCGGGCAGTATGAATACTGACCGGGCAGTATGAATACTGACCGGGCAGTATGAATACTGACCAGGCAGTATGAATACAACCATCATTTTCCTCACGGCCCATACACAAACTCGGGCAGTATACAAACTACCCGGTCGGTTGAGAAAATATGCCTTGCTGTGCCTAATTCCCATGAAATTCGATACACTATTTAAGGTTTCAGTTTTGTGCATATTGCCTGTTGATTTCGAAACGATGCAAAGTGTCACTTGCACTTCAATCCGTTGTTCATTGAAGTTCCTATTTTTCATTAAAGTATGCAGCTAGCACGTTAATACGTGTGCTGCCGGGGGGGGGGGGGGGTACCGCCTCTCCCCGTTTTCTTTTTCTTCTCCATACCATCACATATCGGTCAACCGAGCTCAAACTAGGAGGCATGGCTTATTATACGTTAGTCTTTTTCGCACCTTCTCATTTTTTGCTTTGGTCACATCAGGTCAGGTCACAAGGTCATGTTAAGTGAGGCCACCTCCAAAACTGTTTAAGATCATGTCACATGGTTTATCCAAACGATATGAAACTAACAGCATGTTATGAGGACATCAATAGCAGCATTTCTGCTATCTCCGATTTGTATTATCGGTGGCCTAAGATTGGGTCATTTTGTTGTGAGCTAACAATTACAAACTAATGGAGGAAAGGAGGAGAAATGGAGGAAGTGGCTTGACGAGATAAACACTGTGGTATCAGTCACACATCTCTAGCTAGCACGTCTCTAGCTCTCCCGCTTGTTTCTTGCATTTCCTAAAATTTCAGGAGGCGCATCCTAACGCCCCCCCCCCCCCCCCCTCCCACGCACGGTGCGGGTTAGGCCTAATACACTGTACTTGGATCCATGTAAAATAAAACGCGCGGGCATCAGCGTTGTCAGCGCCAGGAGGAAGCCAACTACAGTTCAGTCAAATTGCGGCCTAACCATTTATATGTTACTGGACTAGTGACTAACACGAGAGTACTTTGTTCTGCTCCCTCGCGTATTTAGCAATATCTGGTAAATTACCGCCACTATCGTCCCCAAACTTTCAGTACCCGCTTTCACATCAAGCACCGCTCACTACACCGCTAAAAGTTTTAGCAATGACAAGGGCAAATTTTCGCACATACTCCTAATCCGAACTCCAGACGAAAAACGTTAATATTGCATTCCAACTGGTCATTTGTGCGTTCAAGTTGGGGAGGTGACAATAAGATGTTTGTTTTTTCTGTTGAGCAATAAGTTCCATTAATAGAGGTAATTCGTTACGATTCGTCACAAATAGTCCATCTGAAGATAATTCTAATATAAATATTTCAGGTATCGATATCTCTAATTTTGCACCTTCAAATGGTTCCGCAAGCTTGTACGGACAGTCCGTACAAGTTTTGAAGGTTCGCCAATTTGTACGGACACTGTCCGTACTGTCCGTAGTGGTGGTCGCCACCACTACGGAAGCCGTCGCTCATGGTCATGGCTTCACCGAAACGACCGAAATCGGCTGAAAATTAACACATTTTATTTTAAAAGGAAGTCTAGGCAACTTGTAAAAAGGAGAGTTTGTCTTTATATCGATTCCTGATGCAAAAGTAGACGAATTTCATGAGTTTTGGAATTCTGTCGGAAGGCCTCCCAAACCAACGTTTTTGGCCGATCTGGATTCGCCAGTAGGGCCGAGACCGGAGCCCTTTCTTAGTAAAACGTCAATCTGAACTTTTTCAGAATGTTGTGAGGTGACTTATTTTGGACAACAACAAAAACTTTGTGAAGATAAAAGAAATTAAATTAAATAAAACGGTACATTTCCTGATTTCTCATTGATTCATCACTTTAATCAGTATAGCTCCGACCTAAGCGGTATCCCTTGAAATGGCAAATGGTATCCCTTGGAATGGAAAACGAGGCACCAAGTTGTTAACAACGTCTATTACCGGTCAATATACAACTCATCTCAGAAATTACGATTAGACATAAATAAGTATGCGTTTTGAGCGCCCTTTTTACTTTACAATGATGCTGATGGCACGCAAACGCGGAACTGGTGTTTTGCAACGAAATAATCGAAATTCGGGCCGACGAGCCCGACGTCGCGCCGAGCATTGGGCCGATATTGACCGGCATGTTTGCTGGGGACCCATTCATTATATGCAGGGGCGGATAATAGGTGTTTTGAGGGTGCTCAAGCACCCCTGAGCTTAAAAGTGCACCCCCTCACTGTCAAAAGCATCCTGCTTAAATAAAAAGGTCCGTTCAACTAACATAATACAAGCAAAGGTCTAAACTGATAGAAGAAATTGCATAACTGTAACATGTTTTGCTTCTACAGTAGCCTCATGTCCTGTCAAGCTTTCATGATACTTTTTTAGACACACATCTTTCAATAAGAGAGCCGAGAGGTCTCAGGCATACAAAGGTTGAATAACATAGGTAAGGCATCCCCATTACCTATGCTCCCATGGACAATGAGCAATGGTGAATGATCCTGTTCATCCTGAGAGGGAGCAAGCTCGGTCCCCAGTTCTGCAAGAAAGTCAAAAGTGGGTAAAATCCAAGAGTGTGGTGTAGAAAGGGGTGGAACATCAATCTAGACAGTTATATATCAATATGTAAGAGGGTGTTGATACATGAACATATTGTCACTAGCAGATCCAAAGAGAGGCAAGATGAGCGTGATCAAGCCCTGTAGTCCACCTAAAATTGACTACAATTGTAAAATTGACACATTAGGCATTTCCTATAATATGAATAATTGAAGGATATTTCTACATATAAAAATTGCTTTTAAACTGTCAAGTAGGTATCACCGAATTCAGTGTACTTGACATATTTTATTTTTATTTTTATAAAGTTACCTATATACTCACCTCTCAAAAAAATTCAGAATGGAGCTATGGATACACCAGACTACCTTTCCCTAGTTTAATCCTTAATAAATACCAACCAAACCCGTACAATTCACTTAAAGAACAACTAATAGTCGATCTAAAAAATATAAATTGAAAAAAGCAACACAAGCAGCATAACTAACCTGAAAATGCATTTCAAATCACAAAACACGACCACCACCGTCACATTTCGCCGCACATCGGATTGCCCGACCCGGTGCCGTAGCCGGCGCTTAATTAAAGGGAGATAACCACCTTTTCCCACAAAAATGGAGTTTGCACCTGAAATCGATAGACGAGGCCAAAATATGATGTAAATTCATCACATTTTGCATATGAACATTCCTACCGAAAGATATTGGCAGTTTCCTACTGATAAGCGATCCACGCTTATATCGGTCGGTACTCAGCAAGTACTTGATAACGAATTCAGTAAATTAGCCTCCCTATGCATTGTTATGTATCATGCAGGTATGCAATATGTTTCCTGCACTCTATCTTTTGCGAATATGTGCCAAAATTTGTATGAGCAATCAACAATCATTTGAAAAAAGTGCATTGACATCGGCAGTTTAGCTTGGCACCGGCCGGCCGGTGCCAAGCTAAATTACGGCGACCTATTTAGTATCGGCGATTTGTTTACATGTGCCCATTCAACAACGATGAACAGATTGATGCAAAAGCGCCAGATGTTGCGCTTTCCAATAGTGGAGGGAAAATACCGATCATTAATTTTCCCAAACTTCCAACTTCGAACTAGGGAATAATTTTATTTAATTCTTAAATTTAGATCACAGCATTTTAATACCACCAGTAAGGCGCTGTAGTTGGCGATGAACGAGCGAGCGCGAAATAAATGTATGGGGAATTTCAACTTGATCGGGCAAGTAGTTTCTGATATACAGAAAAGGGTGCGCACGTGCAGAGGCCTTTGAGAGTGCAGAGACCTTTGACTCGTGGAAAAGTGTGGGCTGAGAGGGCCCTAACAACACACCAAATTTGAACACAATCGGCTCAGCCGTTCCAGAGATATAGAATAGGGATGTGACCGTGCGCACGTGCAAAGCCACCCCACCCCTGACTTGTGGAAAGGCGGCAGCTGAGAGGTCCCTAACCATGCACCAAATTCGAACACAATAAGCTCAGCCGTTGCAGAGTTTTTGCGAGAAAAAACTTTTCGACACCCCTCACGCGGCACGCGCCACGCGCAGTGGTAGGCACCCGCATGAGTCGGCACTGGTCTCAAGCAGGGTAGGTGGGATGGGGCTGCTCAGCAAAGAAGTAAGCTTGCCAATCGGACGTGTGGTTGCAGAGATATGAGCTTCTCAAAAGCGTCGCCACGGGTCGGGTCGGGTCGGGTCGGGTCGGGTCGGGTCGGGTCGGGTCGGGTCGGGTCGGGTCGGGTCGGGTCGGGTCGGGTCGGGTCGGGTCGGGTCGGGTCGGGTCGGGTCGGGTCGGGTCGGGTCGGGTCGGGTCGGGTCGGGTCGGGTCGGGTCGGGTCGGGTATGGTATGGGCCATGGCCTGGTCTGGTCTGGTCTGGTCTGGTCTGGTCTGGTCTGGTCTGGTCTGGTCTGGTCGGGTCGGGCCGGGCCGGGCCGCTCATAATCAGATTTTTCCCATATACCACGGAAGGACGAGCGAGCGCTTCGCGCTCGCTCGTAATAACGGTAGCGAAATAAGTTGTTGCTAACAAAATCAAAAGATGATTATCTCCGTTTTGCTGATAGGGCAATTCGCGCCCGGGCCGGCGGACAGGGGCAGGCCTCCCGCACCTCCGCGCACAGCTCCTTGCGCCACACCTCTCGCTGCGGCATGTCCGCCCGTCGCCGCTGTGATATCCGAGGCCGCGCCGAGCAGCTGCCCGAACCGCTGCCGACCGGACCGTGACTTCTTCTGCGTTGTGTTGTTTTTATGTCGTTGTTCGAGATATCGAGATACATTGAATAAATAAATGAAAAAGGAAAACAAAAGTTCACACGGTCAGGTCAGCATTGACGACTTAACAACAAACAACAACAAACACATTTATTTGAAAAGCAAAAATAAACACAAAAACTTAATCACAGATCGGTGCAAAAGCGAGACCGCTTACACATGGCACCTCTCTGCAATGGTTGGCAGGAGGTAAACAAAAAGTCGACTGGCCGCCGCCGCAAACATGACCTATTTAATTTTCTCCCATGCCGCGACCCCAGCAGGGACCCCGCGCGCCAAGACACCCGTCGTGCCTACGTTATACTGAAACGTCCTGATCTAGTCAGGTAATTTTGGAAGCTCGTGGCCACCGCCAGTCCCTCGCCGCCGCCCAGACCGGTGCCGTGTGTAAGTATGTTGAGTTGTTCGCGTAAAGGAAGAAGAGAGAAGTCATAGCATAGTGCTTCTGAAATGTCATCAAGAAGATGCTGTCTAGTGTTTTGGTAGAGTGGACAGTGAAAGATGAAGTGAGCTATGGTCTCACAAGGAAAACTACAGGGACAGGACGGGTCATTTATTTTCTGAATTTGAAATCTGTGGGCGTTCAGGAAAGACATGCCCAAACGAAGAGTGGTGTGTAGTGTTGCCTATTTTTTTTTGCCGAGAGAATAATATGAAGGTGCAGCATCGACTCCCAGCCTCTCCGTCAAAGCACGCTTGAATTTTGGCAGTGAATTCAGAGTTCGGATAGAATGAGGGAGCCGATTCCAGAGTTTGGTTGTCGCGGGAATGAAAGAGTGTTGGAATGAGGTTAGGCGATTTTGTGGTTGTGACTGAGTGCTGGCGTTGCGTAAGTTCATGCCTGTGTCGTGTTGACGTGTGTTGGGAATGATAGATGTAACGTAGGTGGGATAGTGTGACTGTGTGTCTCGGAGCTTGAAATAAAGAGTAAGTTTGTGAATGCGTCTTCTTGTGTGAAGTGAGTCCCACCCCAGGTCATGTCTGAGTTTCTCGGTCGGAGTTCTGAAGTGTGCACCTGTCACTAGTCTTGCAGCCCGATTTGGAAGTTTTTGTAGTCTAAGTGAGTCAGTCACTGGGATGTGTCCGTCATAAACTATGTCACAATAATCGAAATAGGGCTGGATGTATGTGGTGTATATCTGAGCTAAAATTTACTATCATTTCAGCGCCGATAATATGTGACTTGAATGTTTATATGTTCGCACCGTGACTTTGTGCTCTATTCCCATCGTTTACAAGTTAAAATACATTACGATTCTTGATGTGACTCGAAGCGGTTTTTTTTGGGGGGGGGGGCAGCCGTAGTGCAAAAAAAATAGTTTCCAGAGACCATGGCATGAAACTCCATATTGGGTTTTCGATGCATCTTGTCACTGATGTGCCGCTTTGTGCCATCCATTTTCGTGCCGCTTGCTTCCTTTTATTTTACGGTATGGCGCTTAAGCGGCCATAACGGCCGCCAACCTCTCTCCTCGTCCTCTCGCTACAACTTGGATTTGAGAGCCGCTGGTGAAAAGCACCCCCTGGCATTTTTACAATTCTCCACCTCTGACTATAGGTCGTGTCCTCCAAATGACGCCATGGTTTAATCCGCGCCCGGATGGGCCTCTGAGCCAACCCTGGTGGGTGAGGGAGGGGGGGGGGGGGAATGACCCTCACAATTCGAAAACTAAAAGGGCTAGAAAGACGCAAAAACAATGTTAAAAAGCTCTTAACAAGACCAAAGTCACTTCGGTCATTTTTCGCTCAGGTCAATACTGAGGTCACCAGTGGTCATCAAAGGTCCAATTTTCCAAGTTTAGGACTTTGCTCCAGAAACCCCAAAATATCTCGGGAACTATGATAGCTGGGTCATTACGCGCCAACTCAATCAGTCGAGGCTGCACCACCATTTCAAATTTGGACACAAAATGGGATGTAGATTAATCTTGTGCTCTGATTACGATTCCGAGGTTTTCAGACTTATGCAGACCTCTGGTGGATCCTGAACAGCAATAAGTTTTTTTGGGGCAAATCCGAAGAAGTCTCATACAATTATTAAAATATACTTGAATGGGTGATTTTTTATCTTCCAACGTTGCTTAGGTTTTCTTTTAAATTAGTAAATGTGTCATTGTTTGGCCGATTTCAGGCGGTGGGGGGGGGGGAGGTTGGCCTCTCTTCTCACTCTTGGATCCGCCAGTGGTCAAATAACATGGGGAGGGGGGGGGGGGGGGGTCGAGGGGACCATTGTGGGCGGGGGTGAGGGCCACCCCAAAAGTATATAAATCGACACCTATGTGTGAGGTACTTCACTTAGCCTTAGAGAACCGTCAGCAGGGCTTAGAGGGACCATTTCAGAGGGCAGCCTTTGGATGCCTCGAGAAAGACCTTGGATTGTATAAGAGAGCCCTCAACTGCCTTGAAGGGGTCCATCACCGTCCATGATTATCCTAACAGGACCATAGACCCATCTGAGGTCATCGGTCTTTCTGGAAAAAACTCTCCTTTCCGATAAAGCTGACCCAAGGGCCAAGAAGACCTTCAGCTGGCTTGATATGGTCCTAAATTGGTGTGAAAGGCCCTCAGCAGGTCTGAAAAGTCTTTAGCAGGCCTGAAAGGCCCTCAACAGGCTTGGACGGGACCATGGAATATCGAAACTCTGGCTGGTCTCATAAGGCTCTCAAACCTTGAGCTCTCTGCTGGCCTGAAATGACCTTTTTGGGGATGATGCATTTCCACCTTAACATTAGTTTTAAGTTGAGATAGCCAAGTTAGTGGCTATGTAGTGAAATTTAGGAAGGTAGCATTTACAACCAACACAGTTATTTGGTCTTAGAGAAATTCAAGTTTGATTTTTAAATTTGGGCCTTAGTAATGCCCATCTTTATTTGGTAGTTTTGTTCCAATGACGTCATCTCTCGTCACGCCGTATGCACCTGTTTAGAGATAAACCTTGAGGGTCTGGCTTGTGTTGAAAATCTATGATCATGCTATTGCATTTACCAACAGGTCCCTATTTTCCCATCAGTATATTTAATAATTATGTTGTGATTTTCGTTTAAATTTATTTATTTCGAAAGCGCTTTTTTTCGAAACCCGCGATAAGAGAAGTCTTGTTTGTATTCAAGGTGCAAGAAGTGTCTCAAAACATTGCGCCATATCATTTGGCAGCATAAAGGTTTTCTCTATTGCTCAATAATGACGTCATCACCCCATTTTTTTTTTTTTTTTCTCTTAAGTTAAGTGACGTTTTCGGGAGAAAATTGTAATAGTTTTAAGCAGCACTTACTTCATATTTTTCGGTACAACCGGCGTATATTTTAAATTTTTGTATAGAAAGGTGGGAATGTCTCTGGGCACCGAGGCTGCTAGGCTATATGGCGCGAAATGACCTTTGGTCGGCCAGAGATAGCACAGAAGGCGAAATGAAATAGAGCATTTATTTATATATTTTTTAAACTTTGTTTGTACTTGTGTGGCTGTTATGCGTTGTTATATCGTGTTCTTCTTCGCTGAGCAGCATTATGTTTGTGACAAGCGGAAAACGGCATTTCATAGCTTGATACAAGTTCTATCGAAAGTATTTCAGTATTTTTTTAGGTCAGGCCAAAATTGAGGTCACCAGAGGTCACCAAAGGTCAGATTTTCTTTTTTTTTCTCCTGTTTTAGGACTTCACTCCAGATATTCCCATATATCTCGGAAACTATGCTAGATAGAAACAAACGGAAAAAAGTAAACGCCAGCCAGTGAAATTTCCAATCGACAAGGTGTCCTCAAATTTGATCTCAGGTCAATATTTGAGGCTCCAGAGGTCAAAAAGGGGAAAAATGCTGCTTGTTTTGGAAAAATCGTTTTCGCTATAACTTTTTACTTAACCCGCGAGTCACTGGGGGGGGGGGGGGGGACTTTTCTTAGCCCCCCCCCCCCTTAGGAATATTAGGAATATCTCAATAACTAATGCAGATATCGATGCCTAAATGTCATTACCTTTCCGAGCATCATTTTTACACCTTTTGAGATAAAAAATAATCAATTTCGTCATAAATTTTTGCGAGATATAGTGAATTTAGTGACGTCACTAAACACGATTTTGACACCAAAATCGGCTAAACTTTGCCAGGCCGTACAAATGCCGCATTTGAAGAAAAATGCAATCGAAAAACGCTTAAAGGTAGAAAATTGCAAGGGCTACAAACCAGCTATCTAAAAATTTATTTTTTACTAAAAACTTTTGTTTTGAAAAAAATGCTTCTCAAAATCAAATTTTTCAAAGATATTGAAAAAACCGGAATATATGTCAGATAACGACATATGGGCAACTACCATACCAAATTTCAAAATGATATCTTTTTTGACTGCCATGGCATATAAAGTATGGGTAAATCATGACGTCATATTTTGAAATTGCGTTTTTTGGCTTTTATTGACCGGATACAGACAAATAAATCCCAGCACTGTTTTTTGTAGATAAAACTGATATAGAAATATGTTTTTTTCATTTAGATTTACCAATTTCAAATTTTGACCTTCAGTGACCTGAACTTGACCTGAACTTGACACTAACGTCACGTAAATGAAGTCAGGTGGTAAAATGACTGCCACTATCGAATTCTACGCGTAAAAGCATCCATAAAACATGTGCTGCATGACTTTCGTAGATATTTTGTGTGTAGTGACCTTTTGTGACCTGACCTTGACCTTGATCTTTTCCAACAATCTCACTTTAGCTCATGTGGGATATGCATCATACCGTTGACAGCACTTTGGGTGATTATAGGCGCAATCGAAGGCGATGGATGGCAAGCATTGTCCATAAACTCAATTGCCTAGATTTTGACATTTGACTTGACCGTGACCTGACATGTGACCTTAATTTGACATTTTTAAGTTTGCGTTAGGCTTATCTCATTGAGCGCTCTCGAATGCCGCCTTGCGCGTCCCGCTGCGATCATTGGTTCTGAAGATACCAGGGGGGGGGGGCTATAAAAGCCCCCCCCCCCCCAGTGAATCGTGTTACAGAATATACCCCAGTGACTGCCGGGTTAATACAGATAACGGAAAACTTTGTACGCCATTGTGTTTATCCCGTCAAGGCGCTTTGCATGAATGATATACATGGTGATCTTATTCAGTCAACTTAAAATTTGACCTCAGGTCAAGGTCAAATGGTGATCCAAGTAGGGCATGTTGCATATGGGAAGACGTGTCTCGACGAGACAAACACATTGCTGTCTGGTTTACTTCTATATCTTCATTATGTCGCAAGTTATTGACAAAAAAGTGATGGTGACCTCGGATGACCTCAAATGACCTCATAGGGGTCACTAAACAGAACTTACACTTGGATTATTAAGAATATCCTATAATAACATGATCCAGAAGTAATTGGACTAATATCATGCATATCCTTGAAATAGGAAGCATTTGTATATTTCCCCATTTACTTATTATGGGGAGGTTACGCAATTAACCTGACCTTAGGTCATCGATATCAAAATTCCGAGATAAACGAATTGTAAGTACTTATGCCCTCATGACGTCCTGTAGTAAGTTTCAAACTCATCGGTGAGAAACTCTGGCTTTGACACAACTGCAAACATTTTTGGAGGTGGGGTCACTTGACCTAGTCTGGTGACCTGACCTGAGATGACCCGAGGTTATTTTTTTTTTGCAAAGTGTGCGCAATGGATGTACTAACAGGTGTGCCAAAACCCAGCGGCGCTGCGCGCCGCCGTTTTTTTTTGCTATCTGCGAAAAACCTGGGGGGGGGGGGGGGGCGGGCGGGACGGAAATCAACCCCCTGCAGTGCGCGGGTTAAAATGATGGGATCTAAATTTAAGAGTTAAATACAATTATTCCCTAATGCAAAGTTGGAAGTTTGGGAAATTCATGATCGGTATTTCCCTCCACTATTGGAAAGCGACACATTTGACGCTTTTGTATCAATCACGGACCCATCTGTTCAACGTTGTTGAATGGGCACTTCGAAACAAATCGCCGACACTAAATAGGTCGCCGTCGACGTGCATCGATGAGCTTCCCATTTAATTGTCAGTTTGTTCCATGGTTGTTAATTGTAAGGGATGGACGGGTATATAATCACAACAAGCAGAACGCAAAATATATTTTCCACACCATTGCGTAAAAAAGCAATACGGGAAAATCCCGGAGTTTGATGGAAACCGAAAAGTTCTTGGCAAGAACCGGTAGTTAAAAGTGTGGAACGCTTATCAAGATTAACTTGGAATATCTCTCGGAAGGAATTTTGATATGCAAAATGCATCATATTTTAATTTTAATTAATATAATATATATAATAATATATAATGTAATAATATAATATATAATTTACATCATATTTTGGCCTCGTCTGTCGATTTCAAGTGCTAACTCCATTTTTGTGGGAAAAGGTCACTATTTCCCTCTAACGGCCACCAACAGGCTCCGTGCTCCGGTCTCTCCCAGCAGCCCCAAGTTTATCGGGCTTGCCAAGTTTGCACCGCCATGTTTAATTGTTTATCCCACGTCGCCAAATGGTGACTTTTAAATAATCGCTGGGACCATAAAAATCGTCATGGCGATGGCTCCGGTATGGCACGGCCAAACAACTGCAGGACGTTCCACCCGGCGGGCGTCCAAATCGCTCTCGCCAGCGCGCCCGGCAAATGTCCGCTCAGCGGGACGTGCCCGGTGCTAATTAAAACATCGCCGCCGGCTAAATCCGACGCGTCACACAAATGAGACTGTCGCCACCGAGAAAACAGCTCCAGGTGACTCTGAAACCGGCCGACGCGCGCCAGGCGGCCGCGGCCACCGTGCGGAGGAATTTGGCTCGTGCGGCGCCGGTAGTTTGTCATTGTCGCCGAAGTGTAGCCGACTGGAGCGACCCGGGCGTCACTCAACCCTGCCGCCGCCGCCGCGCGGAGACGCTCCATGCGGTGTCAGTGGGACGCAGCGCGCTGCGGGACATGCGGGGTCTGCCCGGGCGGACACGCCTTGCTCTCGTGCTGCTGCGTTCAGGAAGACATTTCATGAAAAGTGAACACCGCTTGTGCTCTCTCGCTCTCTTATTTACTTGTGCTGGCATCACTGGCGGATCCAATGGAGGTCCAGAAATGGGCGGAAGTTTGACACATTTTCGGATTGTAATGAAAATCTGAGCAGTTTTTGTGGAGAGTTTGTTTGAATTAGCTGTTAATGCATAATAAGGCGAAACCAGATAGTTTTTTTCGAATTGTGTGGGACTTTTGCTTCCCCCAACCAACCTTTTCGCTGTTCTGGATCTGACCTAGGTTGTCGTCAAATCTCTGGAAAACTATTCTATTGCGAATATCTTCGTAGCAAAGCGTTCGATGTTGGCCAAGTTTTTACAATAACCATTTCGGACTTGGTGCTAATATTTATCAACTTGGTACGGTAACATAATATGAAACAGACTTTAGATCGCTTTGCAATGTTGACTTGAATTTGATCCTGCGTAGAGTCTGTATACGTCTGTCGTTCCTTTTTTGGTAGATAGCACGGACAGGTCAGCCAATTAATGCTACAACTAACTTGCATCTCGACTGGACGACGGCTGCAAAGTGCAAACCATGATCGTTGTGTTGGGCGCATGACGTACACCTAGTATTTCAGTTGATGAAATCTGAAACGTTAATCGTTGCAGATTTCACCATGTGTCATGCAGAATTCGCTGTGTTTCGCATTGAAAAGGCATTACACAATACACAATATACATTACATGCATTACACAATACACAATATACATTTCATGCATTACACAATACACAGTACGCATTACACAATATACATTACATGCATTACACAATACACAGTACGCATTACATGCATTACACAATACATTGCATGCATTACACAATACACAATACGCAATACACAATATACATTATACATACTGTCCTGTTTGGAATATGTCGATTTTCCAATACAAAAAACTGCTTCAGCTAGGTCATTACTATGGCCGGTTTTCGGCTGTATGTGTTTCACATAAAACGGCTTCTGTCAACTAGACAAATGAGCCGTGAGGTGTACATACCTAATCAGGAATTGGAATGCGTAGCGATAAGATTATTGGTTATTTTACAGTTGTGTCACGGAAAATGCTGTCGTTTCTGGGACAGGTGTGTGGTGGTCATTGTTACACCTGTATAGCAATAAACTTCCCACATTATGTAAAATTCTTGACCTCGGGTCATCTCAGGTCAGGTCACCAGACCAGGTCACGTGATGACCTCAACTTCAAAACGTTTGCAGTAGTACCACAGCTACAGTTTTAGGCCGATCGGTTTCAATCTTGCAGGATTTGTATAAGGTCAGAGATACCAACAATTTGTTAATCTCGGATTTCTAATATCGGTGACCTAAGGTCAGGTCAATTTCGTGACCGCCAAACTGTTTTGTCAATAACTATTGACATACTGAAGATAGAAAAGAGAAAATAGTACCAATGTGTTTGTCTCGTCGAGGCACGTCTCCCAATATGCAACATATCCAACTTGGGTTACCACTTGACCTTGACCTGATGTCAATTTTTTTCAGTTGGCCTAACCCGGTCACCATTAATATGATTCGAAGCGCCTTGACAAGACAAACACGATGGCGTAAAACTATTGCTCTATCTTTGTTACGTAAAACGTTATTTGCAACCAAAAAAAAAATCACCTTTTTGACATTTGATGACCTCTGGACTCTGGCTGGAGCCTCAACTATTGACCTGAGCTCAAATCTGAGACATCTAAGTCGATTGCATTTTTCAAGGGCTTTCGAATCCTTCTTTCCGTTTGCTACTAACTATCATAGTTCCCGAGATATTTGGGGGTGTTGGAAGCGAAGTCTTGAAAAAATGCAAATCTGACCCTTGATGACCTCTGGTGACCTCAATATTGACCTGAGAAAAAATGAACGAAATACTTTCGAAAGAACTTGTCTCGAGCTATCTAACGTCGTTTTCTGCTTGTCACTACGTTGCACGGTTTTCGAGATCATAGGGGGGGAAATCTGCCCCCCCCCCGCCTCCAGGGCGTGTAATTATAAGAGGCCCTCCAGGGCGCGTTTTAAAACCACACACAGGGCTCAGTCAACCAATATTACATTTTCCCCCAACTTTTCTGGAAAAGCTCACCCATGGTGGTACGCCCTTATCGCCATTGTAGCCTTTGTCCGGGAACGCAAATTTGGCAACATTGTTAACATTGCGGGCGAAAGAGAAGTGGGTGTTTATTAATATTTTGTATGAATACTATATAAAGAAAAAATAGCGCAGTGTCATGAATTTAATTCTATGAAAATTTGCCCTTTACCGAATAATTTGCTGACAAGTGATGACAAAATGGAAATAATAGTCATTTTCACGAAGGATTATTGGGCTGAAAAGTTTCTGAAATATTGTGGAAAGTTTTGAAAAACTACACAACTTTTACATGCGATTTTTGGCTAGAAATGTCCCTCAAAATTGTGTAATATGTTGGTAAGAATAAAATATGTTGACAAAATTGCGGTTTGGTGGTAATAAGCAAGATAAGTATTGATAGAATCTTCCTGAAACTTTCAGGAAGATTCTATCAAACTTGTTGCCTATTGCCACCAAACCGCAATTTTGTCAAAATGTTATTCTTACCAACATATTACAAAATTATGAGGGACATTTCTAGCCAAAAATCGCATGTAAAAGTTGTGTAGTTTTTCAAAACTTTCAGAATCTTTCAGAAACTTTTCAGCGCAATAATCCTTCGTGAAAACGGCTAATGTGGCAAAATAGTATAATATATAGAAAAATAGTAATAATAGTAATATATAGTAAAATAGTAAAAAGTAAATAGTAATATATCGTAAAATAGTATAATATAGGTTTTGGAAAGATATCACAGCTTGGCTGGAAGCGCCTTGTCATTTGTTCGTTTGTTCCAATGGTTCGTTTGTTGAATCTTGTCTCATCGGCTGGCATGCTCCCAAGCATGCTGCAAAGTGGATCGCTCTGCTCTTCTGGCACGTTCTAATGAAATCCAGTTGAATCCAGTCTGGATCTGTACCCAGTTGAAGTCTAAATTTCCTCAAGGCTGGTGCCGTTTAGTTCAATCCAACTTTGTGTTCTTTGCCCATTGCAAAGTATGTGAAGTAATTCGAACCGATTTTCGGAATCTGGTCTCAAACAAGAGAACATCGTTTTGTTTCAAGCCGTGTTTCGTCTGACGCAGTAGGTACATTGTAGGTACATTGTCTGATAGTTTCTCACTGTTGGCCACCTGGTACAACCAGGTGGCCTCAGAAAGGTGAATGTTTCACCTTTCTGAAAGTTGTCAAATATACGCTGGTTGTAGTAGAAAATATGAAGTAAGTGCTGCTGAAAACGATGGTGATATTTTTCACTCGAAAAGTCACTTAACTTTATACAAATTAAGTTTTTAGATTTAGGCGAATGGCGTCATTATTGAGCTATATAGACCGCCGCTGATTGGCTGCCAAAGTGGGATTGGCTGAAAAGGTGTCTGTCAGCCAATCAGCGGCTGCACCAGCTGGAAAAGCTAAACAAAATCATTTTTCAAATGGTAAATTAAATTGCTTAAAAAACGGTTAGGTTTTTGGGGAAAATGTCCTTAGTAATTTAGACATTTCAATAACGGCCCAAGATAATGGCTATCTCAGTTTAAACTAATACAAAGGTGAAACATTCCCTTTAACACGCGCCCTGGAGGGGGGGGGGCGAAATCCGCCCACCCCTCCGGTTTTTCGAGGATAGCGCAAAAACGGCGGCGCACAGCGCCGCCGTTTTTTGTATACCTGTTAAGAAATGAAATTCCTTCATTATGTAAAATTATTGGCCTCAGGTCATCTCAGGTCAGGTCACCAGACCAGGTCACGTGATGACCTCAACTCCAAAACGTTTGCAGTAGTACCACAGCCACAGTTTTACGCTGATCGGTTTCAATCTTGCAGGACTTCATAAGGTCATAGATGCCAACAATTTGTTCATCTCGGATTTATAATATCGGTGACCTAAGGTCAGGTCAATTTTGTGACCGCCAACACGGTTTTATCAATAACTATCGACATAATGAAGATAGAGAAGAGAAAACGGTACCAATATGTTTGTCTCGTCGAGACACGTCTCCTAATATGCAACATGACCAACTTGGGTCACCACTTGACCTTGACCTGAGGTCAGATTTCTCAGTTGACCTAACCCGGTCACCATGAATATGATTGGAAGCGCCTTGTCAAGACACACGCGATGGCGTAAACATTATTGCTTTATCTTTATTAGGTAAAAGGTTATTTGGGGAAAACAGTTTTGAAAACAAAATCACCTTTTTGACATTCGATGACCTCTGGAGCCTAAACTATTGACCTGAGCTCAAATCTGAGGACACCTACGTCGATTGCATTTTTCAATGACTTTCGATTGCTTTTTTCGGTTTGCTGCTAACTATCATAGTTCCCGAGATATTTGGGGGTGTTCGAACCGAAGTCTTGAAAACTTGAAAATCTGACCCTTGATGACCTCTGGTGACCTCAATATTGACCTGAAGAAAAAAATTAACGAAATACTTTCGAAAGAGTGTGTCTCGAGCTATCTAACGTCGTTTCCCGCTTGTCGCTACGTTGCGTGGTTTTCGAGATCATAGGGGGGGGGGGGCGAAATCCGCCCCCCCCCCTCCAGGGCGTGTAATTATCAGAGGCCCTCCAGGGCGAGTGTTAACATGAGCCGCCTGGTACAGCCTCTCCAGCAATGAACTGCCTGGTACAGCTTTTGACACACTGCCGCCTGGTACAGCCTCTGCCTGTACCGGCTCCTGACAGGCCCTTTGATTTCAGGGCGTCGGGCACAGCCTCTGTTCGGGTCCCCTGGTTCAATTAATTACTATGTTTTGGTACCCTGGGTACAGCCTATGATTGACTCTCCTGGTACAGCCTCTGACAGTGAGCCGCCTGACATCGCCTCTGACCGTGGTGCTCCTGGTACAGCCTCTGACTGTAAGCCGCCTGGCATCGCCTCTGACCGCGGTGCTCCTGGTACAGCCTCTGACAGTGAGCCGCCTGGCATCGCCTCTGACCGTGGTGCTCCTGGTACAGCCTCTAACAGTAAGCCGCCTGGCATCGCCTCTGACCGTGGTGCTCCTGGTACAGCCTCTGACAGTGAGCCGCCTGGCATCGCCTCTGACCGTGGTGCTCCTGGTACAGCCTCTGACAGTGAGCCACCTGACATCGCCTCTGACCGTGTTGCTCCTGGTACAGCCTCTGACAGTGAGCCGCCTGGCATCGCCTCTGACCGTGGTGCTCCTGGTACAGCCTCTGACTGTAAGCCGCCTCACGTTGTTTCTGGCCGTGGGTGCTCCTGGTACAGCCTCTGACAGTGAGCCGTTTGACGCTGTTTCTGGCCGCGGGTGCTCCTGGTACAGCCTCTGACAGCGGACGACCGTCGGTCGGGTTGTGAGCCGCCGGCCGGCTGCTCCGCCGCTTGTTATTTCTGCTATTATTGTCCGCTTGGCCGCCGGCAACCGCGGTCTCGGGTTCCAGCCGGCCGATTTGGCGGCCGACTATTTCCGCGATGTGCACGATCGTTCGGCACCGGCACCGAGGCAGCCCGGCATAGAGCGCTGCCCGGCGCCAGTTGGAAGCTGTTGCATTTGTTGTTTAGCACTGCAACTTTTGGGTTAGGGCTGCACTTCGATTTGTCAACTGTACTTTTTGATTATGGACGGTACCTGCAGATAAAGCGCCGGTGATGCCGGTACTTTGCGCCACTTTCGCCGTGTTTGGGGGCGTCTGAAAGCCCCCTCTTACTTGGCTACTGTGGGGTGTAAGTGGAAACCAAAAATTCCGTTGGATAGCTCGCCAAAAATCATGTCAAAACTATCTGGTCATTTTTGTCTTTGCTGGGACTTTGCCCCACAAACCTCCAAATACGACGGGTAGTAACAAACAGGAAAACAAATCGGAAACTCTTGCAAAAATGTAATTGCCAAGGTGTTCAGAATTTAGATCAAGTAAACTCTTTAGGCTCCAGATGTCTCTGAGGGTCAAAAAAAAATTAACAATAAATCAAAAAAATAGGCTGTGTTTGGCAAACGGTTTTCGATAACAACTTTTTATCTAATCAAGATAATCAAATGATTCTAACAACATCGTGTTTGTCCCGTCAAGGTGCTTTGGACCCTATCCATGATGATCGGGCTAGGCCAAATTCAAAATGTGACCTTAGGTCGGGGTTATTTAAGGTCATGTGATAACACAGGATAGTCATGTTGCACATTAACGGAAGCGTATCGATGAGATAAACACAATGGTGTTGATCTCAGTCTCTATCTTCGTTCTAGCAAGAGACAAGCACAAGCACACACGTGATTGTGACCTTAGATGACCTCAGCTGACCTTATATGGGTCACTAAGCAAAAATTGCACCTGTGTCATCAAGAATGAGCTATAATAGAATGATCTTGACATAATTGGTCTGATCTAATGCGTATTCTCTGAATACGAAGTATTTGTATATTTCCCCGCTGACATAATGGAGAGGTCATGAGATCGACCTGCTCTTAGGTCTCCGATTAAAAAATTGAGACTGCGAAATTGTAGGTACTGAAGGCCTAATGAAATCCTGTAGGTTTCAAACTGCTCGGTCAAACACTGACTGACATGATTGCAAACGTTTTTTTGAGGTGGAGTCACTTGAGTCACTTGACCTATCAGGTCTGACCTGATATGACCAGAGGTAAACAAATCACAATGTCGGAATGCCTGAACAACGGTGTCAAAAAGTTGGCGCTGCACACCGCCGTTTTTCCGCTATTCCCGAAAAACCTTTGGGGTTTGGCGTACAACTCCCCCCCCCCCCCCCAGCACGGCAAAAGTCAACCAGATGAGTTTTTATTTCGCGCATTATTTCATGTACATCATTTTGCATTTATAGGTGTAAAGTGGTAACCAAATGTGTTTCAGTTCGATTAACGGTAGTCAGTCATCATCCGAACTCTTCCTCGGCATGTTTTGTTATATTTACGCTTTTTCTCATAATTTCCGCATATTTCTCATAAGCGTGCTTTTGCTTAGTGGATAATATTGACGACCACCTCAGGCACGTAGGCACGTAGCCATAATTTTTATCAGGGGGGGGTCGGCATGTCGGTGGTAGAAACATATTTCGCTCCTCAGACATATGTTATTGACCGGGGGCAGGGGGGGAGAGTAGAATCGGGTCGTCAGAGAATCTCGTTTTATCTAGTCAGGCACATCGCCAAGGGTTGGGGGGGGGGGGGGTGTGGCGGGTGCGGCCGCACCCCCTGGAGGCCAGGAGGGCCCTTTTTGGCGGCGAAAGGCCCTTTTCGGCGCGCGCAGCGCGCCGAAAAGGGGCCGACGAGATCGCTCGAAGCGCGGTATCATAGGCTCTTTACCACGCGAAGCGTGGTCTTTAGAGAGTTTAGAGCACTTCAGAGGCTCTTTAGGGCCACCAGGACCCTCCTGAAAGACCAGAGGGCCCCTTTGACGTTCAAAAGAGCCCTGTGCATGTCAGAGGGGCCCTGGCCAGACCGAAAGGGCCCCTGAGCAGGTCCGAGGGCCCCCTGAACATGTCGAATAGGCTTCTAGCCAGCACAGGGGCCCCTGGGCAGGTCGAGAGGCCCCTGAGCATGTCAACAGGGCGACAAAGCAGTCAGCACAGTCCCTTGCCAGGTCCATAAGGGCCCCTGAGCAGGTTGGAGGGCCCTTGGACAGACCCCAAAGGGCCCCTGGAAAGTTAAAAAAGGCCCCTGTGTAGGTCAGAGGGGCCCCTGACCAGACTGAAAGGGCCCCTCGTGGGTCAGGACGGCCCCTGAACATGCCGAATGGGCCCCTAGTCAGCACGGAGGGGTTCCAGGGCAGGTCGGAGGGCCCTCGGAGCATGTCGCAAGGTGACAAAGCAGCCAGCGCAGTCCCTTGCCAGGTCGGAAGGGCCCCTTAGAAGGCTGGAGGGCCCCTGTACAGACCAGAGAGGCCCTGGCAAGTTCAAAATGCCCCTGTGCAGATCAGAGGGCCCCTGACCAGACCGAAAGGGCCACTGGGCGGATAAGAAGGGCCCCGGAACATGCCGAAGTGGTCCCTGGCCAGCACGGAGGGGCCCCAGGGCAGGTAGGATGGTCCCTTGAGCATGTTGGCAGGGCGACAAAGCAGCCAGCGCAGTCCGACCAGAAGAACCGTTGGCAGATCGGAGGGGCTCCTGGGCTCCTGGAAAAAATTTGACCTTTGATGACCACTGGTGACCTCAGAATTGACCTGAACGAAACATGACCGTTGTGACTTTGAATGGTCTTGTTAAGAGCTTTTGAGATAAAAAATCGCTTCTTTCTAGCCCTTTGAGTTTTCGAATTAGTGAGGGGGGTCATTTTGCCCCCCCCCCCTTCCCCTTCCCTCACCCACCAGGGCGAGGTTGGCTCAGAGGCCCATCCGGGCGCGGATTAAACCATGGCGTCATTTGGAGGACACGACCTATAATGAATGGGTCCCCAGCAAACATGCCGGTCAATATCGGTCCAATGCTCGGCGCGACGTCGGGCTCGTCGGCCCGAATTTTGATTATTTCGTTGCGAAACACCACTTCCGCGATTGCGTGCCATCAACATCATTGTAAAGTAAAAAAGGCGCTCAAAACGCATACTTATTTATGTCTAATCGTAATTTCTGAGATGAGTTGTATATTGACCGGCGTTGTTAACAACTTGGTGCCTCGTTTTCCATTCCAAGGGATACCATTTTCCATTTCAAGGGATACCGCTTAGGTCGGAGCTATACTGATTAAAGGAAATAGTTCACCTTCAACATTAGTTTTAAACTGAGATAGCAGTTTTGTAGCCCGTGTTGGGAAACCCCTATCTGCAAGTTTTCTTGACTGAACAGACTTTCCAGCCATGTGGAGTGGGTGAAATATATATAATACAAAGAGGGCTTACTCTACAGGAAAAAATAAAATCGGATCTTTCGGGTATATTGTAGCACCCTGACGAAGGGTGTTACAATATACGCGAAAGCTCCGCTTTTAATATTTTTATTGTGGAGTAAGTCCTCTCTGTATTTAATCTTCATCTGCGATCTCTACGTGCTTTGACCCTTCCGGTCTCACCAGAGACTCCTCTAACCTTCCAAGAAGCCCCTCTTGTGTGTCAAGGGGCCCATTCGGCCTGTTCGGAGGTCCTTCCGACCTGGCCAGGGACTGCACTGGCTGCTTTGTCGCCCTGCCGACATGCTCAGGGGCAGGGGCGGCGGATTGCGGTGCTCAGGGTACCCAAAATCCCCCCCTCAAATGAAAATCCTGGGGAGGGGAAGGGTCATGTTGCCCCAGATTGAGCAGGCTAAAATCTGGGGGTGGGGACAAAACTACCCTTTGCCCCCAGGATTTTCGACTGGGGGGAATTTTGGGTACCCTGCCCCCGCAATCCGCCGCCCCTGCTCAGGGGCCCCTCCGACCTGCCCAGGAGCCCCTCCAGTCTGGCTAGGAACTCATCCGGCATGTTCAAGGGGCCTTCCGACCGGCCCAGGAACCCTTTCGGTCTAGCCAGGGGCCCCTCTGACTTGCCCAGGAGCCCCTCCGATCGGCCCAGCGAATCTTCTGGTCGGCCTGCGCTGGCTGCTTTGTCGCCCTTGCCGACATGCTCAAGGGGCCCTCCGACCTGCCCTGGAGCCCCTCCGTGCTGGCCAGGGGCCACTTCGGCATGTTCAGGGGCCCTTCTTACCCACCCAGGGGTCCTTTCGGTCTGATCAGGGGCCCCTCCGATCTGCGCAGGGGCCCTTTTAACTTTCCAGGGGCCCTCTGGTCTCTCCAGGGGCCCTTTAACCTTATAAGGGGCCCTTCCGACCTAGCAAGGGACTGCACTGGCTGCTTTGTCGCCTTGCGACATCCTCCGAGGGCCCTCCGACCTGCCCTGGGGCCCCTCCGTGCTGGCTAGGGCTCATTCGGCATGTTCATGGGCCCTTCTGACCCACCTAGGGGCCCTTTCGGTCTGGTCAGGGCCCCTCTGACCTGCACAGGGGCCCTCTTAACTTTCCAGGGGCCCTCGGGTCTGTCCAGGGGCCCTCCAACCTGCTCAGGAGCCCTTATGACATGGCAAAGGACTGCGCTGGCCGCTTTGTCGCCCTGTCGACATGCTCAGAGGCCTCTCAACCTGCCCAGGGGCCCCTCTGTGCTGGCTAGGGGCTCATTCGACGTGTTCAGGGGCCCCATTCGACGTGCTCAGGGGGCCCTCTGACCCGCTCAGGGGCCCTTTCGGTCTTGTCAGGGGCCCCTCTGACATGCACAGGGCTCTTTTGAACGTCCAAGGTCTTTCAGAGGGCCCTGGTGGCCCTAAAGGGCCTCTGAAGTCCGCTAAACTCTCTAAAGACCACGCTTCGTGTAGTAAAGAGCCTATGATACCGCTCTTCGCGCGGTCTCGACGGCCCTTTTTCGGCGCGCGCAGCGCGCCGAAAAGGGCCCTCGCGCGCCAAAAAGGGCCCTCCTGGCTTCTAGGGGGGGGGGGGGGGGGGGGGGGAGGGCGCCCCCGCCGCCCTCCCCTGGAGCCTAAACTTTTTACCTTATATACAATTTGAGGACACCTAAGAGATAACATTTTTTCAAGAGCTTTCGATTGAGTTTCTCCGTTTGTTCCAAGCTATCATGGTTCTCGAGATATTTTGGGTGTTTCTGGAGCGAAGTCCTAAACTTGGAAAATTTGACCTTTGATCACCTCTGATGACCTCAATATTTACCTGAGCAAGCACGTAGCCACGGGGGGGGGGGGGGGCGGGTGCGCCCCCCCCCCTCCCTGGAGGCCAGGAGGGCCCTTTTTGGCGCGCGAGGACCGACGAGACCGCGCGAAGTGCGGTATCATGTGCTCTTTACCATGCAAAGCGTGGTCTTTAGAGAGTTTAGGGCACTTCAGAGGCCCTTCAGAGCCACCAGGGCCCTATGAAATACCAGAGGGCCCCTTGGACGTTCAAAAGAGCCCTGTGCATGTCAGAGGGGCCCCTGGCCAGACCGAAAGGGCTCCTGAGCGGGCCAGAGGGCCCCCTGAACCAGGGTTGTGCTCGACTCAGATTTTTTAGACTGACTCGACTCTGACTCATTTTCGAAGGGATTCTGACTCAACTCTGACTCAAGAGGGAGGAATTTGTTGTTTTGAGTCGACTCAACTTTGACTCATTTGCTGTTGCCCCTGACTCAAGTCTGACTCAAGCGGGGGATAATTTTGTTTGAGTTGACTCAACTTTGACTCATTGACCCCTGACTCAACTCCGACTCATGCGAACGTTTCTTGAGTCGACTCATTTTTGACTCATGTTCAACGGACTTCTGTGTAGGTATTTGATTCAAATGTGGATTCAAATGTAGGTATTTGACTTGCGAAAAGTCATTGGAATATTATACGTAAATACTTGTATTTTTATTTACACTAGATGAAGGCACATGCATATTGCATTATCATAAATATCTACTGCATCGACCTGCAATGTAAGGTATATTAAAATATATAATAGCAATAATGATAATAATAAAATAAAATAAAAGGTATGGTTCGTAAAAAACATTGAAGACAAATTGGTATTTACCTTATATGTGTTCGCAGGGGTCATGGGATGTTTTAGTTCAAGTTAGATCGATTGTCAGTGACAGGGGTTTAAGCTTAAATATATTATCTGGGTACGTGCGTAAGTATGCTGAAATAGCATCAGTTGGCTTTATTTATTGGTTTAAGTTGGTCATTATTTTGATGCTATGTGATACAGTCATGTCGACATGGTTATTATTAGGTTATATATACTGCAGTTATCATGTCTATGTATGTATTTAATATTGTATTGCTTCACTTAAGATAAGGAGCAGTCAGCAGAGTAAGTGATGTAGTGAAGTACCCTTTAAGTTATTTGTGAAATACAAAATTGATTTATTATCAACTAATTATTATAAAGTGGGTTTGCAAAGCACCCAAACTCACACTCTCACACTCTATAACATTGTTTGGACGCCTTTATTATGTAGTTGCTAGGATTTGTTTTTCTCGTCAGATGTGACTGACTCGTAAGAGGATGAGTCGACTCAACATTGACTTGAGCGGCATCCAGGCGACTCAACTTTGACTCAAGCGACATCCATGTGACTCAACTCTGACTCAACTCAACCCCTCTATTTTTCTTAAGTGACTCGACTCTGACTCAAGTTGAGCCCCTATTTTTCTTAAGCGACTCAACTCTGACTCAAGTTGAATTGAGTCAGTTTTGAGTCAAATTTGACTCACCGACTCTGAGTCAAGCACAACCCTGCCCTGAAAACGTCGAATAGGCCCCTAGCCAGCACAGAGGGGCCCAAGGCAGGTCGGAGGGCCCTCGGAGCATGTCGCAAGGCGACAAAGCAGCCAGCGCAGTCCCTTGCTAGGTCGGAAGGGCCCCTTAGAAGGCTGGAGGGCCCCTGGGGAGACCAGAGGGCTCCTGGAAAGTTAAAAGGGTCCCTGTACAAATCGGAGGGGCCCCTGACCAGACCGAAAGGACCCCTGAGCGAATAAGAAGGGCCCCTGAACATGCCGAATTGGCCCATAGCCAGCACGTATGGGTCCAGGGCAGGTCGGAGGGCCCCTTGAGCATGTCGGCAGAGCGACAAAGCAGCCAGCGCAGTCCGACCAGAAGAGTCGCTTGGCAGATCGGAGGGGCTCCTGGGCAAGTCAGAGGGGCCCCTGGCTAGACCGAAAAGGTCCCTGGGCCGGTCGGAAGGCCCCTTGAACATGCCGGATGAGTTCCTAGCCAGACTGGAGGGGCCCCTGGGCAGGTCGGAGGGGCCCCTGAGCATGTCGACAGGGCGACAAAGCAGCTACCAGTGCAGTCCCTGGCCAGGTTGGAAGGACCTCTGAACAGGCTGAATGGCCTCTTGACGTACAAGAGGGGCTTCTTGGAAGGTCAGAGGAGTCCCTGGTCAGACCCAAATGGTCAAAAGCACGTAGAGATTACAGATGAAGAATAAATACAAAGAGGACTTACTCCACAATACAAAATATTAAAATCGGAGCTTTCGGGTAGATTGTAGCACCCTTCGTCAGCGATTAAGAGGCATTCGGTAACACGTCATTGCTCGTCTTTAAGATGAGCAATGACATGTTACCGAAGGCCTCTTAATCGCTAACGAAGGGTGTTACAATCTACCCGCAAGCTCCGATTTTAATTTGTATTGTAGAGTAAGCCCTCTTTGTATTTAACATATATCACCCACTCCACATCATGTCTTTTCGCGGATCCCATATGAGTCCCTGAACAGGTCAGAAGGGTGTTGAAAAGGTCTGAGGGGCCCCTAGACGATCTGAAGGAACCCTGGGCCTTTCAACAGTAAGAATGCGGTTGTCCAGGAAATTAAAAAAAATTGCGCCGTTCCACGGCGCAATTTAACTACAAATCTATATTACTATTTGATAAGCGTCTGTCTGTCTGTCTGTCTCTCCGGAACGAATTTAACACAGTAAAGCGGCAGTTCTACATTGCAGTACCACATTGCTATAAGCACGTGATGTACGTGATTTTAAGGTTTTCAAACGAGTTTACGGATACTACCGAGTGGTGTATAATTCGTACATTTCCGACGCGTTTGATACGATAGTTACAGACATTTTTAGTTTGTGCAGTTTTGGGCGAAGGTTTGTGCTGTAACTAACATAGAAGGAGGTGTTAAGAATTATTTTACCGTACAAAAACAGTTTACGGATACAAGTTTTACATCGCTTCACTCCAGTCTAAAGCCAATCAGATCCGACCACGGATACTACAGTGTCACAGCCAATGTCAAGCGACCACGGAATCACTGCGAAAAGAAGGCCATCGACATACAGTACGGCATATATCAATGAACATATACGCTAAGCCGGGGTGGGGTTTTCACGGGTGTAACGGGTGTATAACGGGTGCCATAGGTGTTCCACAGGTATAATGGGTGAGTGCCGGCTATAACGGGGTGATCACGTGTTCCCCAGGGGCACAACGGGTACTACGGGTGTATGTCGGGCACCGTAGGTTTTTGACGGGTACTTCGGGTGTATGACGGGTACAAAAACGTATTATAGGTACGACAGTTGTCGCGGGTAGTACGGGTTATCAATCCCTAATTGCCCATCATTGGCTTGCACCACCACTGACACCAGTAATCGCCCAGCGGAGCGGACGGGTTAGCACTAGTTTAATTATATGCGGGTTAGAAAAAAACGGGCGTTTCTCGGCGCATTTATGTGTTATGTTGCTACTTTCCTATATAATTGGGCAAAATATCTCACTTAAGCATTTATTTTTAACGCACTTTTAAACGCACAATAACATGTTTAGAGGTCCGCACCATAAGCAATGTGACGCATTGATGAGAATGTATATCCAGGGCATAAGACTCAGAATTTTCGCGCCGCTCCGCGTCGCAATTTGTTTAAGGGTTCCAGTTCTTGAGCGTAAAAAATATTCCAAGTTGGTATAGCTGATTCCAAATTGGTGTCGCTGGTTCCAAAGTTGATATGGCAGTTTGCTAACTCCAGGTCCTAAAAGTTGGTATGGCCCATGCCATACCTGTCATACTGCATTTGCCATCCTTGTAACGTGCTTTTTCATCCGTTTTGTTTGGACCTTTCAACGCTTGGGAAGGGACCCTTTCAGCGCTCGGAAAGGGGGCCTTTTCGAGGCGCCGCACCCCCTGGACGAAATCCTGGCTACATGCCTGTATCTAGTGTACATTTGTTTTGCTCAGGGGGGGTGGGGGGCAGGCCCTCTTGGCTACGTTCCTGCCACCTATTACTTCACATGATGCTTCATATTTGCGGAGCCACTAAGAATGAAGTGGGTACGTATGTACAGTCGGTCTCATAATGATCTTCCCTTACTATGTTTCTAAAACGCATCTAATTTCACTTATGTGTACATGAAGGACTGATTTAAGAGAACATGTGGTACGTACCTAGGTAGGTACCACATGTTCCCTTAAATCAGTCCTTCATGTACACATAAGTGAAATTAGATGAGTTTTAGAAACATGGTAAGGGAAGATCATTATGAGACCGACTGTACATGGCTCATTGCGCAATCATTGGTGGTTGGATCAGAGCTGATGTGCTTTTCGATGAACGGTTGTGGCTCGCTGCTCGTTGGCACTATCCCATTTCACACTTACACCTTAAATAAATATTACATTTTTGTACAATTGTTAGGTTTACATTCGAATGGCTGATCTCGAATATTCGTACCAAATTTTAATTGTCCAAACACGCATCCAATTTAAAATATTCGACTATTCCGTATGTACCATTTTATGCGGATGCATGCACCGAATGTCCAGTCTTTTTTTCTTCTTAAACACAGTATATTTGTATTACAACGCCACCCTGTTATTTGTGTGTACCATACTTACTGGCCATGGATTTCAAATGAAAAAGAAATGAGTCTTTCCTCCATAAGCCGGGTAGTTGGAAGACGGTGCGAAGATGTTTTTTTTCTTGCTTGTTGCTAATTTTGGTTTGTCGTGTCAAGTGGTTTATTGAGTATGCATTTTAACAAATAGCGTGCACTCTTCTAATAATATGAACACATAATAAGTCATATAAGCCATACATGTTACTGTTGTTATGGTATGCACTTTCATTCATTATTGCCAGATGAATATAAATCGTCAAATGCTACCAAAATGGCATGATGTTCGTTTAAAGTATATTAAGAACCTTACCGAAACAAATGACACCGTGTAACAGTGATTTCGTGCCCGTGAAGCAAATCTTATTTTCTAAACCACTAAAAGGAACGATAATATTGTTCAAACTTTTTTATTTGTTGTGAAAATGGCATTCAACTTTCGATATTTAAAGCAATATTTTGGAATAAATGGCACGTCAACAAACATAAAGTTAACTCATGGTTCCGACCTCAAACCACCAGATCATGGGGGGTAATACATACATGTATACATGTATGAGACGCTGAACACGAATATGTCATCAGTTTTGCTGTATCGCATTAGGTTTTTCGCGTTTAGTTTTTTTTTCGTTTAGGTTTTTCGCAACGCACTAATATTTAGCAAAGCGTTTTAGCGTTTTAGTAAAACTCAACGCACGCATAAATATGAGGTCATAAATGACATTCATAGCATATGCATTATTGATAATAGTACAATAACGTGACTTTGGAGGGCGATATGGGTTTTGAACGGCCCGACACCATTATCAGAAGCCCGTCATGATGCTGAGCGGCCCTAGTGCGGCGAGGGACGCAAAGTGACATGAAGGGCTTCTAATAATGGCGAAGGGCCTTTCAAAACCCATTCGACCGGCAAATGTCACGTTATTTGTATTATTGTCACTTATCTAGGTCACATATTGATGTGTCATTATAGCCGGGCCGAGTTGGGCCAATAATATATTTATGTGTCATATAGCCTGTCATTACAAACCGGGCCAATAATGACATTATTCGCCCGACAGTTCTTATTTTGGAGGGCGATATAGATTTTGATCCGCCCTCCTAAATGGCGGTAATCAACCAGTGATCGACACGTGCAAGTGACAATTATATATTTCTGAACGATGCTGGGAAATTACTGTCAGTCGAGGTGTGCAAAATGATTTGGCACGCGACCGAAGGTCAAGTGCCAAATTATTTTTGACACCGAGACTGGCAGTCATGACACAGCGAAATTCAGAAAGGTATTTCTCATACCATTAGTCAAAAATGTTCAATTAAAACATTACATCAAACTATTTCGTTCGGAGCCATTTGCGACGGCAAAACCTCGCATAGTGAAAATAAAGGATGAAAAGCATGCTACGCACACAACCAACCTCCGTTCGGCGGATACAACTTGCTTATTCTAAAGTGTAATTTCATCTGAAGAGGATCTGCTAAATGAAAGAGCTTATATCATGCAGGAAACGATTATTCCTGCACTGCTTTCCTGCACGGCAGAATAAGACATTTAATAAAGGATGAAAAGCATGCTACGCACAAAGCCAACCTCCGTTCGGCGGATACAACCTGCTTATTATTAAGTGTAATTTCATCTGAAGAGGATCTGCTAAATGAAAGAGCTTATATCATGCAGGAAACGATTATTCCTGCACTGCTTTCCTGCACGGCGGAATAAGACATTAAACATGCGAACCCAAATGAACGGTATGAGAAAATAGCCGTTTTCACGAAGGATTATTGCGCTGACAAGATTCTGAAACATTTCGGAAAAGTTGTACAAAATTTGGTACACGAGTCTTAGTATATTATACATTCCAAGAAATAAATTACTGATTTAGGCGATATTATCACTAATCAATAGTTATGGAAACATGTATTGAGCTCATAACAAGTTTATGATGCAAAATTGGCCATTTTTAAAGAACACATGCGTCTAGAGTCCATTCGTTCAGTTTAGCATACCATAGTTACTAAATCTGTCAGCGTCATGGATCACTGGTCGGTCTGCGCATGCGCAGTGATGTGCCAACATCGATTTGCCGCTGCTTCCGCCCCGCGTGCCGCACGCACATGGACAAAGCCAAGCCGCACAGTCCGACCGCCGGATTGGGCCGGATTGGGCGAGTCTATTGCGTCCAATAGCGTCACACGCTACAGCATCTTTCTGAATCATTCTGAAGTTTTGAAAAGTTTCAGTCGGTCGATATTTTCATCACAGCTGGCCTAGCAATACTTATCTTGCTAATTACCACCAAACCGCAATTTTGTCAACATATTATACTCTTACCAACATATTACACAATTCTGAGGTACATTTCTAGACAAAAATCGCATGTAAAAGTCGCATGTGTGTAGTTAACCCGCGCTTTACCGGGGGGGGGGGGGGGGGATATTGCCCCCCCCCCCTGTAGAATATTCGTGATAACTTAAAAACCGTTCACGATATCAGCCTGAGACTTTCAGTACCTTCTTCCACGTCAATTCTACGTCGGCTCAGACAAATTCAAACTATTTCGTCGATTAAAAAAAAAGAAGATAGACACCATTTTGTGACGTCACTTTACTGCGAAATTAGCGATAAAATCACCCAAACTCTAAGCAGCTGTAAAATAGTGACATTTTAAGATAAAATAAACCCAAAAGAACGAAAAATAGTAAATTGAACGTTCTATCAATCTGATATCTCGTAATTTTGAAATATTTGGTTTTTGTCCCAATTTTTTTTTGGGGGAATTTTTTTCTTGTTTTTACAAACATAAAAAAACGAAATATATGTGAAAGAATGATGTTCAAGCAATATACAAAACAAATTTCAAATGAATTTCACCTTGTTTGACTGACTTATGGCTCCCTAAGTATGAGTAACTCATGACGTCATATTTTGAAATTGCGTTTTGTTTTTGCTTTTATTGACCAGATAAAGACAAATATATGACATCACTGTATTTCTGAGACAAAACTGGTCTAGAAACATGCCTTTTGTATTTAGATGTATCAATTTCAAATTTGGACCATATGTGATTCAAGACGTCATTTTGTGAAATGTCTTTTTTGGCCTTTATTGACCAGATAAAGACAAATAATTGCCAGCACTGTATTTCTGAGACCAAACTGGTCTAGAAACATGCCTTTTGTATTTATATTTATAAGTTTCAAATTTTGACCATATGTGACCTGAACTTGGCCTAAGCTTGACACTAACTTCACTTAAATGAGGTCAGATGGTATGGAAACATGTATTCACTATCCATCACTATCGAATGCTACGTGTAAAATAGCCCATAAAACATGTATTTCATGACTTTCGGAATTTGTCTGTGTATAGTAACCTTTTGTGACCTGACATTGACCTTGACCTTTGACAACAATCTAAATTTAGGTCATGCGGGATATATTATACCTTTGGGAGGACTTTGGATGATCATGGTCGCAATCAAAGGCTTTGGATGGAAAGTATGGTCCATAAACTCAAATGCCTCCATTTTGACATTTGACCCGACCTTGACCTGACATGTGATCTCAATTCGAAAGTGTCGAGTATGCTTTAGATGCGTCTCATTGACAACTTTCGAATGCCGCGTTGCGCGTCTCGCTGCGATCATTGGTTCCGGAGATAACGAGGGGGGACAATATTCCCCCCCCCCCCGGTCAATGGTGATCTGCTGAGACTCCGGTCAAGCGCGGGTTTAAAACCCTATTCCCTACGGGGGGCAGATTCTGCCCCCCCCCCCCGGTGGTTTTGCACTTGCCGCTTCTAAACCGTTAGGCCTAGCGTCCTGAAACTTTGTGAATTTTCCCAAAATTGAATGGCGCGTGTTATGTCGAAATGTTGAAAAAAATCGGTCTGGCAGAAGCGGTTCCAGGCTCCTGTTTTGGGGAGGGTGTTACGAATGCGGTTTTGCGGCGCATACTTTGTTCGTAGTTTGCAGTGCAATAAATGCGTCAGAAACAATTTCAATGCGATATGCATCATAGATACTGGGATTGTACATATGTGTAGGGCAAGGGCACACTCAGGATAAAAAAATGGGAGGCGATACCCATCCTCAAATTAGGTCCAACTTCAAATTAGTAAGATGATAAAAGCGTTACGCGCATGGTGCCCCCCCCCCCAATGTTTTTTCCTGGATCCGCCTATGAGCAATATATCAAATTTGACAAATTACAGCATATAAAGCCCACATGTGATCTTGATGTCGTCCCAAACAATCACGAACAGCACATGTTTTTCTTCTTCAGAAAATCCCCCCATTTTACATTCCCTGAATACGCCTATGATTTTGTTTTTGTTCTTTGTCTCTTGATATATTAAAGACTAGGACATTTGAAGATCAAAAACGTTTGGGGCATGCAAATCGGTCGAGCCACATTACTGCAATGACCTTTCAAAAAACACCCAAAATGTTCGGATTTTTTGCCCCCTGACCCCCTATTTTTGAACAAAACAAAAACTTTGCACTCCAAAAGAGAGATCTTGTCATGACGCATCGAATGACGTTTTCTCCATCGAAATCGACCGAGTGGTTCTCGAGATCTCGACGGAGGGGGGGGGGGGCAGAATCTGCCCCCGCAGGTTAACGTAATTCTGGGCGCCCGCAGGGAATAGGGTTAAGGAATGGATCGTCGAAACTTTTCAAAACATTTTAAAAAGTTTAAAAAAAAGTTTCTCACAATAATCCTTCGTGAAAGCGGCTAATATCTCAGAAACTATGAAACTATGAAAGGACACAAGAATATAGCTAACGAAGCGGGGGCCTCCACCGAGAGTATGTATCGTACCACACATATGAGCTGATCGCTAGTATCTATAGCAAGTAATCCCGGTAACAGCCACGGCACAGCGAACAAATCCAAATTCGTGCGGAACGGCTTGCCATCCCAGTTAGAGAAAATGTACGATTCTACCGTTTTCTGTAGCCTAACATAACGATGTTATCAAATGGTGAATGTTATATTAAATAACGGAGGGTTATTTCCCCGTTATATGAGTTACACATATAACGGGGAAATCCCCAGTTTTCGCTGCCAACTTAGATGCTAGAAAATGCTTTGATCACATTTGGCATGATGGCCTTTTCTTCCGCTTAATTGAATTACTCAGCACTCGTGCGTGGTGCCTGCTTTTGTCTTGGTATCGTAAGCTGACCGCCCTAGTTGATTTTGCGGGGCATCGCTCCGAAAGCTTTCGCATTAATCGTGGTACCAGACAAGGCGCAATTCTCTCCCCAGTGTTGGCAAACGTATTTTTTCGACCGCTGATACAGCTTCTGAATCAGAGCGGTCGTGGCGCCGAGCTCCTCGGCTACCATGTTCCAGCAGTCTGCTATGCAGACGATTTAATGTTCGTCCCCACTAATGCCAAAAATCTCAGTCATCTCCTGTGTAGCGTTGAAGAGTTCGGGGAAGGTTGGAGGCTAGAGTTTACCCATCCTGACAAATCAAAGACTAAGAGCCATTGCCTCGTCTTTGGTGCGGAATTGTTAGCTGAGCTCCCAATTTGGCGGCTATCAGGACAGCAGCTCACTGGGCGTGCTGAAACAGAACACCTTGGTGTCGCTGTCAGCTCAGATTTACGTGGTACTCCCCACGTACACCATCGTGTCAGGCGTGCGCGTGGAGCTTTTTATGGCTTAACCCCTGTTGGAATTCTTAGTAAATACTTGTCAGCCTTACATAAAGCTTTCCTTTGGCGCACTATCGTGGTCCCAGCCCTCATATTTGGATGTGTAGTCACTCCTTTGCGGTTCGCCGATGTCGATGAGCTCGAAACCTTCCAATCACGTCACATCAAAGCAGCCCTCGGGCTTCCGCCGTTTGCGCATCATTCTGCTTTGATGACCGCCCTTAACGTGCCGAGAGTGCAGGAGTTACTCAGAAGTTTCATTCTGCGTGGCTTGGCCCATTTGTTTCACTCCGAGCACCGACTCAGGCAGATCATGATTCGTGGCCTTGCCGTGCTCGCCACCACACCCTCGGAGCTAGAGGGTTCATTCCTCGGTCTAGCTCACATCCTTGGAAATAACACGTTTGAAATTACAATGGAGGCAGCATCCGGTAGCATTGATGTGGGTCTAATTCGCGAGCCCACCGTATCTGATGGAACTGTTGATACGATCCGATTCCTACTTGATAGCACGTGCCCATCATCTCGTAAAATTCTCCGACTCATGACGGTCACGAATGACTCATGACGGTGACGAATGACTCATGACACATGACTCACATTTGTGATGCTTCTGGTGTAGTGCTCTGTAGCTCGTTATATGCATGTATAGTGCCTCATGGGAGCGTCTGCGCATAGCATTTATAACTGAGTGCATATTTGTGAAGGTTAGAATGTGAATGGTGCTTCGCCGCAAACTGATACCGCAATGGGCTTTGCAACACCGATTTTTAGGACGGTGCCATTGAGTGATTGACTGATTGGGGTCTCGGGTTGTTTTTGTTGCCTTACTATATATGTATGTGTGTGACGCCCAATACAAATGATGATGATGATAAGCAAGTGTCGAGCAAGACAGTGATGAGAGAACGGTGTTGATTGCCAGCTTGTTTTCAGTCGCTGACCAATTCGGCAATGCATTACATTGAAAAATCAGCTTTGCGATGTTATACTCTCAAAAACAAAGTCCTGGTGCCGGTATTCATCTAATTATGTTTGTTTTTACACAAGGAATTATAAAATATGCATTAACCCTATTAGCGGCAGGCTCCTTTCTACCCCTATTAGTGGCAGGGGGGTCGGAATTTCCCCCCGGAGATCTCGAGATCCACCCGCCCGAATTTCACAAATCAAACGGCGTTCGATTTCCCTCAACACGATCTACATTTCTAAAAACAAATTGACAGAGGGGCAAAAGGAAGGCAAAAACTAACAAAATTAGAGGTATATTTGATCCACCACAGCTGCCATGTTAATGAACCGATTCGAACGCAACTAATGGGATTCGATTGATATTGAATTGGGAATTGATGTGTGACGGTGACTTTTGCAAATTCAAAAATCCTAGGCGTTTGCAGGTCACTAAACATGAGAGTAAAATAAATGCCTTATAAAACCGTCTTTTGTTCTTTTTTTTATACATGAAATGGTGCGTTATTGTGACATCGGACACAGCAGTTATAAAGCATATTGTCATCCATAGGCGGTGCCAGGTTAGCGAAAAATGGAGGCAAAATATATAAAAAATAACTTCCTGTAAACCTCCCCTTTTCAAGTCCCTGAAACCGCCTCTACCGTGCAATATTTATTATAGTTCACTAAAATCAACTAATTATACTAATTAAATACAAATAATTAATGCATTTGTTTCAATCACCGTAAACCTATGTAACTCCTTTATACTTGAGGTAGTTAGGAAGAAGCCGTGAAGATCGCATATTTATTAGTATTATCGCCAAATGTCGCCGACAAAACTCCAAAAACCGGTATTCATCTAATTATGTTGGGCCCTGGAACCACCTCTGTAAAGGTTAGGAACTCAAAATGTTGGCTCCTGTGTGGAATTTAATTGTAGGAAAAGTCCCAAAATTTCATGGGTCTGCTCCCAGCCGTTCGGGAGATATCTGCGAAAACCCTGAGGGGTGGGCAGAATCTGCCCCCCTGCCGCTAATAGGGTTAAATCCCGGGAACATATTTTGTTTTTGTTTCTTACATAGTGTAATTTGCCTAATCAGCTTAGTTAGAGAATAAGTAGATAATATTAAGATAATAAGGAAAATAATTTTTCTTCTTAGCTAAGTTCAAATGATTGGGTTTGCAGATCAACTATACACAGTCACACTACACAGGTCTCTCCAATGCGACATAATTGAACACCATGTACCGCATATTCTATTGCTATGCTATAATTCCACCACAAGTTAATTTATTATGACTATAGTCATTTTACTCCTTATGATGTCTCGTTGCCAGAAATGTATCTTATTTCAGTAACCTTTATCATTTTTATTTCTTTCGAGTTGCCTCTTCCGTTAATCCGTCATTGACTGGGGGCTCAGCCGAACGCCATTAAGGGGGGGGGGGCGACTCTCGCCTCACCCCCATGGGGTGAGGCGAATATCACCCCCCCCCCCCCCCCCCCCGGTTATCTTCCGAACCAATGATCGCAGCGAGACGTGCAAGGCGGAAATCGAAAGCTCTCAATGATGTGCATCTAAAACATACTCGAAATTTTCAAATTGAAGTCACATGTCGGGTCACGGTCAGGTCAAAGGTCAACATCGAGGTATTTGAGTATATGGGCCATACTTTCCATATAAAGCCTTCGACTGTGGCCATTATCACCAAAAGTGCTCTCAAATGTATAATACACGTCCCACATCAGCTAAAGTGATATTTTTGGCAAAGGTCAAGGTCAAGGTCAGGTCACAAAAGGTTACTGTGCAAACGATCTACGAAAGCTATGCGACACATGTTTTATGGATTATTTTACACGTATAATTCGATAGTGATAGTCATTTTACCACCTGACCTCATTCAAGTGAACTTAATGTCAAGCTCAGGTCAAGGTCAGGTCACATAAGGTCAAAATTCGAAATTGATAAATCTAAATAAAGGTGTCATGTTTCTGGAACAGTTTTGCCTCAGAAATGCATTGGTGACAATTATTTTATTTCGTAGCTGGTCATTAAAAACCGAAAAACCCAATAAAAAATATATCATAAGTTACTCATACTTAAGGAGCCATAAGTTAGTCAAATATGGTGATATTGTTTTGAAATTTGGTTTGGGAATCGCCCATATTTGGGAATCGCCCATCTCTAATATATATTCCGTTTTTTTTAATCAATATCTTCGAAAAAATTGTTTTTGTTGGGCATTTTTCCAAAAACATAATCTTTAACAATCGAGATAGCCATTTTGTAACCCTTGTCATTTGCTATCTTTGGACGTTTTTTATTGCATGTTGCAAAATATGGCCTTAGTTAAAGTTTAGCCGTTAAAGTTTAGCTGATTTTCTTCGTCAGACTCATGTGTAGTGACGTCACTAAATTCGTTATATCTCAAATTTTGTCGACGAAATTGCTTCATTTGTGCACATAAGACGTAAAATTGATGTACGAGAAAGAACCCAAAGTTTCACATTGCACTATTGGTTTTTGAGCTATTGCAAAAGCTGGTCAGGGGGAAGGGAAGGGGGGGGGGGTATTTTTCCCCCGCTCCCCAGTCAATGGTGGGTTAACTCTCGCCCGTGCAGCGTCCGATCACTACGTGACCGTACAGGGGGGGGGGGGGGAGGGAGGGGGGGGGGGGGGAGGGAGGGGGAGGGGGAAGGGGAGGAGGAGTACGACCCCCTGGCGTTTCGCCCCTAATTGAGCTATAGCTTCGATAAAAAATGCGAGCGTGTTGCTTGTGACGAGAGGAAGCCATTGGCATCCAATTTTTAGGTCCTGGGTCATTAGGTTGACTCGGATGTCATCAAATCGTGAATGTGTAGAAATTGAATACTTATCGAGCTAAAATGGTGAATAAACATCTAATTATGCTTAATGGGTTCCAAATTTGAAATCAGCGTCACAAAATATCCTAATAACTGCCAAATTCCAAAAAGGTCGTGTCAAGTCATCTGAGGTCAGTGACCTCGGTTGACCTGTGGAAGCGCGGTTGACCTGTGGAAGCGCATGACCCCAGTTGAACATATAATTATGTAAAATGAATCCCAGATTTGAAATCAGCGTCACAAAATGTTCTAGAAACTGCCAGAAGCCACATAAGTAATCTGAGGTCATGGGAGGTCAGTGACCTCGGTTGACCTCTGGAAAGGTCAATCGAGGTCACAATCTCAGTGGAAACCACAACTGTCACCTGGAAACACCTGTGCATATGCTCCTGAACAACAAACACTTGGAAACTGCAGAAGCTACAAGGATCGATACTACGGGACGCCAGTTGCGCCTGACATGACCTTGAAACAGGTCATAGATCAAGGATCATGGGAGTTAGAAGTTCGAAGTTTTCAGAGTATGTGTCAAATTCTTCCAAAGTAGGGTACTGAAAGTTTAATCGTAATCGGTTTATATTTACGCGAGTTATTTCCGACAAACCGGGGGGGAGGGTCGCACCACCCCCCCCCCCCTGCACTGGCGAGGGTTCACAAAAGCTGACCTTCTTTTTCGATCTCTGTGTTGTAAAACGCTCTCTGACACGGCCCGAAATAGTTCTGACATCGCGCCAGCGACGTATAATGGAGTAAAACGGAACGTGTTGTCCTCCCCACATTCGTCTTTCAACGAGACACCAGTATTCCAATTAAATGTCTAATCCTGCCTCGAGCCTCACTGACAGCCAGTGCCGTGGTGTTGTTTTTCACGCCCGACAATCGGTAGGCGCGGCGGGCTGCCCCCGTGTCACGCCGGCGTGACTCACCCGGCCACCGGCTGCCAGCTGGCCCAGGTTAGACAGACCCCGGCCTCGATACAGTCGGCCAGGCCAGCCCCGATACAGTCGGCCAGGCCAGACCTGATACAGACGGCCAGGCCAGCCCCGATACAGTCGGCCAGGCCAGACCCGATACAGTCGGCCAGGCCAGCCCCGATACAGTCGGCCAGGCTAACCCCGATACAGTCGGCCAGGCCAGCCCCGATACAGTCGGCCAGGCCAGCCTCGATACAGTCGGCCAGGCCAGCCCCGATACAGTCGGCCAGGCCAGCCCCGATACAGTCGGCCAGGCCAGTCCCGATACAGTCGGCCAGGCTAGCCCCGACACAGTCGGCCAGGCCAGCCCCGATACAGTCGGCCAGGCCAGCCCCGATACAGTCGGCCAGGCCAGCCCCGATACAGTCGGCCAGGCCAGCCCCGATACAGTCGGCCAGGTTAGCCCCGATACAGTCGGCCAGGCCAGCCCCGATACAGTCGGCCCGGCCAGCCCCGATACAGTCGGCCAGGCCAGCCCCGATACAGTCGGCCAGGCCAGACCTGATACAGTCGGCCAGGCCAGACCTGATACAGTCGGCCAGGCCAGACCTGATACAGCCGGCCAGGCCAGACCTGATACAGTCGGTCAGGCCAGACCTGATACAGTCGGCCAGGCCAGCCCCGATACAGTCGGCCAGGCCAGCCTCGATACAGTCGGCCAGGCCAGCCCCGATACAGTCGGCCAGGCCAGCCCCGATACAGTCGGCCAGGCCAGCCACGATACAGCCCCGGTACAGCCTTGTACAGCCCCGATACAGTTCCGATACTGCCCCGATGCAACCCCGATACATACCCGATACAGCCCCGATACAGCCCCCGATACAGACCCGATACAGACCCGATACAGCCCCGATACAGCCCCGATACAGCCCCGATACAGCCCCGATACAGCCCCAATACAGCCCCGATACAGCCGGCCGGGCCAGCCCCGATACAGCCCCGGTACAGCCCTATACAGCCCCGGTACAGCTTCGATACAGCCCCGATACAGCCCCGATACAGCCCCGATACAGCCCCGATACAGCCCCGATACAGCCCCGATACAGCCCCGATACAGTCCCCGATACAGCCCCCGATACAGACCCGGTACAGCCGGCCAGGCCAGCCCCGATACAGCCGGCCAGGCCAGCCCGATACAGACCCGATACAGCCCCGGTACAGCCCCGGTACAGTCCGATACAGCCTGATACAGCCCGGTACAGCCCAGATACAGCCCGATACAGCCCCGATACAGCCCCGGTAAAGCCGGCCAGGCTAGCCCGGTACAGTGGCCAACCCCTCTCTGACCGACTCGATAGAGTAGCCAGCGTTATCCCGGCTCATTCCAGTCAAGTCAGTTTGAGTAGGATGGCTGAACCACCCTAGCTCTTCCTTCATAACTATACTGGGACGATCTGAACCTGATTTGACTTCAAAATGCACTATAAAGAGTTTCCAGTTGTTGTGATGAGCTGACGCCATTAGCCTAAGTGTGGCCGCTATTTGCGTTGCTGAGTTGCTGCTCTCGTCCCGTTTAATTTGCATAATTCATTCCTTACTACGTAGAACATCCTGGCAACACGCTCCGTTGAAAATACGTTAAGTATAAATAGTCTGAGAAATCTGGCAACGATTTCATTTATAATAAATATAATCTGTCTGCTGGTAACTGTAGATGGGTCTGTGGTATTCTGGTTATGCTTGTGCAGGCGTGCAAACATGAGCTTAATGGAGCTCTCGCTTGACAACGCAGCTATCTACAGAGCTGAGTAACTTAGACGAGAAGCATCTGCACATATTGTCCTGCACGTATGTACAACGTCTGCACATATTGTCCCTCAGGCACGTCAATACAGGTGATGTATACATAATATTATATAACTTAAGCACCAAATCCAGGTATATTTCAGGTTTGCCGACACGTTTTTCCCGGTGCTCAATACAATTATAGCAAACACCATCTTATTCTATACAAACTCGGTAAGTATTATGTGTTATAGCTAACCCTTGCTGATCAGCAAACCCACAGCTGAACGATAGGCCGATAAAGACGGGGCAGACGGTGAGCTGGAAGCTGTCGAGGTGCACCGCTAAAGCAAACAGTCGAGCGCTGCCAGCGAACACAGCCGACATAGGTGATGTGCCATTCGAGGCGTGGCGGGCCGGATTGTTTTGCCGGTGCGGCGATCGAGCCGGCGCGGCGGTACAGTACCCTGGCCGGGCCGGCACGCCGCGCCGCCGCCGCCGTCCAAAATAAGCGGTCCGCCGCGCCGCGCTGCCACTGAATCAGAACGGGCCGGCGATCGGCGCCGTCGTGCCAAACTCAACATGATTTACGGCGGCGCAATGCGACCGATTCCGGCCAGGCCGGGATAAATGAGCCGCGCCCTGCCGCTGCAGCCGCTTCGTTATCGGAGTGTGTCGCGCCTCACCGCGCCCTGTGTGACACGGCGCGCGACTCGGCGCAGGGGCGTGGCTGCTGGAGATGGAAAGGATATGGGAGATGGATGAAAGAGGCAAGAGGCATCAAAACATTGCCGCATGTAAGCGTCCAAGAGCATGACAGTGAATTTGCAATCAGACTTGACGTACGAGCGCGCGTGCCGTTTGGAGAAAGGGACATTGTTTCCCTGGTAAATTGTTTTGCAGCTGCGTCTGTTGCGCAAGAACTGTTCCCCTTTCACCGCAAGCCAAGAAACATGTTTGTAGAACACATTGGAATGCAGAATGTCATATATTGTCTGGAAAATGACTCCACAGAAGTATGGTGGGTTCATACGAAGCTTGTGAATGCAGGCACTTGTGCAATATGCATGGTTGAAGTGAAACACCATGCGGCATATTGTTAACAATGTGATAATTATCATAGGGCCAACTCAGTATTTTTCAGCGGAAACACCCTTTGTTTTCAACATAATAGACTTGATGGCATTTTCTTTAAAGGGAATGTTTCATCTTTCTGAAAGTTGTCAAATATACGCTGGTTGTAGTCGAAAATATGAAGTAAGTGCAGCTGAAAACGATGGTTATATTTTTTATCTCGAAAAGTCACTTCACTTTATACAAATAAAGTTTTAAATTTGGGATGATGACGTCATTATTGAGCTATAGAGAGCTATAGAAAAAAACCTTTACGCTGCCAAATATATGGCACAATCGTTTCAGACAATTCTGGCGACTTAAATACAAACATTGTGGAACTGTGTCTTCTCCCGCACAGAACACAATGACGAGTGCGAGGCATTGCGATAGCTCAATATTTATTTATATAAAAAAAACAATCCATAAAGGCGGCCACACACTGCGCATTCGGCGCCTGATATCACTGCGAAATTCCGCCTCGGAAAATCGCGGCGATACCGCGGAATACTGTCCTTTTTCCGGCGGATTCGGCGCTGTCAGCTCACGAGATTCCGCCCCACCGACCTACAGCATGTCGCAAACTGTGCCTACAGCCTGTCCCAAGGTAATTTTGTGATGGCCATTTTTCGACGAGTAAGTTTAGAACCACGAAACTTTTCCATAATAAATTTCACAGCAGCAACAGTATGCTGTGCAAAATTTGTACCTCTATCTTGCATAGACTCGCCACTGTTAGTCCGATCAATTTTGTTGTCCGCGGTTCCGCGGCGTTCAGTCGCGGAAAAAGCTGGTTCGAATCAGCTTTTTCTGCCGGTCCGCAGATGGCCGGCCGACGACATTCGTCCGCGATTTTTGACGTTTCGGCTGACGCGAAGGCGGAAAGTCGCTAAAGATGCGCAGAAAGTCGCAGTAATATCGCGACCTCCTCGCGCCGAATGGCCTAGTTTGAGGCCGCCTTAAAGGCGGCCGCACACTACGCATTCGGCGCCCCATAGCACTGCGACATTCCGCCTCGGAAAATCGCGGTGATACCGCTGAATATCGTCCTTGTTCGGGCGGATTCGGCGCTGTCTGCTCGCGAGATTCCGCCCCGCCGACCTACAGCATGTCGCAACCTGTGCCTACAGCCTGTCCCAAGGTAAATTAATGATGGCCATTTTTCGACGAAGATGTAAGTTTAGAACCACGAAACTTTTAGATAATAAATTTCACAGCGTAAAAATCATGCTGTGCAAAATTTGTACCTCTGTCTTGCATATATTCGCCACTGTTAGCCTGATCAATTGTGTTGTCCGCGGCTCCGCGGCGTTCAGTCGCGGAAAAAAGCTCGTTCGAATCAGCTTTTTTTCCGCCGGTCCGCAGATGGCCGGCCGACGACATTCGTCCGCGATTTTTGACGTTTCGGCTGACGCGAAGGCGGAAAGTCGCTAAAGATGCGCGGAAAGTCGTAACGATATCGCGACCTCCGCGCGCCGAATGGCCTAGTGAGCGGCCGCCTAACTGAGACTTCAAACAACGCGACACACTCTAAATTGGACCGCAACCTATCGCGTTGGCCGTTGTTTACATCGTACTCACAGCGGGTAATCCAGCCAAGGTTCGAGAAATACAGGTCGTCTGACTTCCAGGACCAACAATCTTGAAGTGGCCGTCAGCCAATCAGCGGCGGCACTACCATGGACCCCATTTTGCAAATTCGAAATTAAATTGCTTAAAAACGGATAAGTTTTTGGGAAAATGGTTTTAGACATTTAGACATTTCAATAACGGCCAAAGATAATGGCTATCTCAGATAACAACAAACACAAAGGTGAAACATTCCCTTTAACTTAATGTTTCATAAATGTGTCATGTGTGCATTGCAATGTATTGAATGTATGTCAAACAAATTATGGGATAAACATCCAATTTATTTTTAAGAAAATAAGTCGAGAACACTAAATAGGTCGCCGTCCCGGGCCAAACTAAACTGCCGATTTCAATTCCCTTTTTCATAAGCTTGTTGATTGTTCATAAAGGTTAGGGACATATTCGCAAAAGATAGAGTGCAGGACACATGTTACATATCTTCATGATAAATAACAACGTATAGGCAGGCAAATTTTAGCTCGGACAGTGAATTCGTTACCAAGTACTTGCTGATTACCGACCGTTATAAGCGTGGAACGCTTATTAACTTTAACTTGAAATAACTTCGGCTAGGGACATTTTTATGCAAAGTTTGATTTGATTTACTAAGTTGAGTGCTTCTTCCCATTTCAAGTGCTAACTCCATTTTGTGGAAAAGGTGATTATTTCTCATTAAACCCTATTTGCAACAGGCTCCTGGTTACCCCTATTTGTAACAGGGTGGGTGGGGGGGGGGGATTCCGCCCCCCCCCCCCCGGAGATCTCGAGATCTACCTGTCCAATTTTCAAAAATGAAACGGCGTTTGGTTCCCCTCAACACAATCTACATTTATAAATAATACAAATTCTAAATTTTTGATAGGGGGGCAACAGGGTGGCAAAAACTACAAATTGTAGTGGTATTTTTGATCCAACACAGCTTCCATGTTTATCAACCGATTTTAACACAACTAATAAGAATGGATAGAAATTGAATTGGAAATTGATATATGGCGGTGACTTTTGAAAATTCAAAAATCACAGGCGTGTGCAGGTCACTCAATATGGGGGTGAAGTAAATGCGTAATAAAACCATTTTTTGATGTTGCTTTTTTGATAAATGAAATGGTATGTTATTGTGACATTAGACAAAACAGTTATTAATCATATTTTTTTGCCATAGGCGGTACCAAGTAAGTGAAAAAAGAGGTCAAATTGGCAACAAATATTACCCGCAGGCAAGTTGCTACCCAGCACTATAAATAAGTTACTGATCGTAGATAGTTCCTTTTTGCATGTTGTACTTCATCATAGGCGTATCCAGGATCCAAACTGGGGAGGCGCAACACTTTTTGATGAGTATATTATCCGCTATTATGATACTAAATAGTCAACAGTGACTATTTCACTTACAACTTCAATTCACATTGCTTACCCCCCTTTTTACCCTACCTGGACTCGCCTATTATCTTATAATCGTTTGTAGAGTACCCTGTGGTGCGTGTTTCATCCGAAAACTGCAGTATGTTGTCATTGTACGCCCATGCCTCTTAGTTTCCTTGCAATAATATGACCCCTTTTTCCATTCCTGAGCGCGCCTCTGAAAAAATGACTTTATTCCCTTTGCTGGCCTCATATGTGCATATATCACTATAAGCTAACCGTCTATTGCGCCGTTATCTCTGGCATATCGTCATCACCATGCCAGTCACCCCCCTTTTCATGTACCTGAAGACGCCCCTGAAATTTTATATGTAATAAATTATGCAAATAATGGAAGCAGAATCTATCTTTTACATCTTGATAGCTATAAATGTCCCTTACATCGCTCTATTGGCTTCCCGCCAAACATTGAATACTTCCTAGAACCCCCCCCCCCCGCCCTTTTCAAGCCCCTGACACCGCCTCTGCCATGCAATTTTTATGATATTCATTAACATCAACTAATTTGCATATGTTGCAATCACTGTAAACCGATGTAACTCCTTCATACTTGAGGCAGTTAGGAAGAAGCCGTGAAGATCGCATTTCCGGATTATCGCCAAATGTCGCCGCCGAACCCACCCAAAACCGTACCCTGGAACCGCCTCTTTTCAGGTTAAGAACTCAACATTTGGACTCCAAATGTGAAAATCTGTTCTTGGAAAAGTCCCAAAATTTCAGGGTCCGGCTCCTAGTCGTTCTGGAGATATCTTCGAAAAACATGAGGGGGGGGGGGGCGGAATCCGCCCCCCCCCCCTGTTACAAATAGGGTTAAAAGGAAATAATGACCTTTTCCCACAAAAATGGAGTTATTACTTGAAATCGACAGACGAGACCAAAATAAATTGTAAATTCATCACATTTTGCATAAAAACTTCCCACCGAAAGATATTTCAAGTTAAAGTTGATAAACGTTCCACACTTTTAACGACCAATACTTGCAAGTACTTTTGGTCCTCATCAAACTGCGGGCTTTTCCCGTATTTATTTTGTACGCAATGGAGTGGAAAATATATTTTGCGTTCTGCTTGTTGTGATTGTATGCCCGACGATCCTTTACAATTAACATTCATTGCATAAAATGGTAACAAATTAGCAGTTAACTGATGCATATAACGGCGGCCTAGTTAGTGGTTGCGACCCCACAATATTGGAAAATTACTTCATTTATTTTCAACATTAGGAGTTTTGTATAGTTTTGTCTCTGGTTGTATATATCACTATGCTTTATATTATCATGAACGAAAAAAATCCCCAAAAATTAACAAACAATAAAAAAAACTGGCAATTAAATCGGAAGCTCATCGATGCACAGCGACGGCGACCTATTTAGTGTAGGCGATTTGTTCAGAGGTAATTCAACCACGTTGAGCAGATTGATACAAAAGCGATGTGTCGCTTTCCAATAGTGGAGGGAAAATACCAATCATGAACTCCTTAAGAAGTATATGTACTTGCTTTTAATTTTTCCAAACTTCCAACTTTGAATTGGGGAATAATTTTATTTAACTCTTAAATTTAGATCACATCATTTTAATACCATAACGGTAGCCAAAGAAATTGTTGCTAACCAAATAAAAAGGTAATTATTTCCCTTTAACCCTCGCCAGGGTAGGGTAAAATCACTACGTGTTCGGGTGAAGGGGGGGGGGGGTGTACGACTCCCTCTTGGCATTTCGCCCCCTAATTGAGCTAGGGCTTCGATTAAAAAACGAGCGTATTGCTTGTGACCAGAGGAAGCCGCTGATACCCGATGTTAAAGGGATTATACGGGTTTCCGTCCTGAAAGTAAATGCACTCTTTTGCAGTTGTATGAACTTTAAACACGTTTAAGACATATAACAGGGACCTCAATACTCATTTAGTCCATTATTTCAGCAATTATCGGCGTTAAAACTTGGGCGTTTTTCGAGACTAGTATCAAGTACTCGATCAATAACGAGTACTTGATCGGCACTACTGTCCACCACTTTTATCTTAAGACCAATTTTAGAGTTTTGAATTATCTGCAAGTCCTACACTGGATCATAAAATTATTATGCAATTCAAAACTGACGGGACTTTGTATCACTACACACTGTTCGTTGCGGTTTTGTGGTGTTGTGGTTTTCTTATCTCCGGCCTTTAGCGTTGAGAATTTGGTGGTGGCGTATTAATTTTTTGGCATGAAAATTAATGAAAAATGTAGAATTGTATTGGAAAACTAGGTAACTGCTGGTGTCGTTGGAACAAAAGAAGTTTATTTCCTTTCAAATATTGCTTATTTTATCGGAAATATGCCATAAGTGAGGTGTTTTTATTAACATAAAAGAGATGACTGGCTCTGCCTCAGCCGGTCCTGCAGAAAATACGCGGTGGCATCACCGCGCACTTTGGAATGTCCTTACGTGCAGAAGAGGTCATTTCCAGAAAAATGTGGCTACCGTGGGACTTCAACCACCTTTATAAGTACGTTTTACTATGTAACTCAATTATTCTGGGAAAACCCGTATAATCCCTTTAAGGTTTTGGGTCATTAGTTCACCTCTGGGGTCATGTCAATGACCCAAAAGTCATCGAAATTGTAAATGCCTATAAATTGAATTTAATCAAGCTAGAATCGTGAATGAGCATATAATGTGTCGACCTTGGTAGATTCGAGCGAATGCTATAAAGTGACTAAACAGAGTACGCAGATAATTATTCTGCTATTAATTTGTCATAAAACCCGGGAACTGTGGAGATATTCATGAAATAAAATATTATACAACATGACGTCATTTCCAGATTTACGTCACAAACGCGTTACACTTCCCGATTTTATGGTGAATCGAATTAGGTAAACAGTGTCGCTCTATGTGCGCCGCCGGTTTTATAATGCACACCGTAAGATACACACAACAGGTACGCCATCTGGTAGCACTTTCTTCTGTGACGTCACGGATTCGATTTGTATTGTCTGTCAATGAATGGAAAAACGGTTATTTTCCTCAAGTCATTCCTGAAGAACAAATTCACTTTCGAAGTAGGAACCAGAGGCACTTTTTGAAATTTTTAAACATGAAGGAAGCAGATCAATCCCGATGCCAATTATAACGCTACGTGACGTCACGGCTGCCCGTGATGGGCCATCCGTCATTCCCGGAAAACGCCTTCCGCTGCATTTGTTTTTGGTGAGTTGATTTGCACTGAATATTTATGTGTTTGTTCTCGACAAGATTATCCCATTGCTGAGTCAGAGTAAGTGATCTTTGTTGCATGTTGTGTTATTTGTTATGCATACTAAAATATATATGTAAGCTTCACTTATGACCTACTGAGTAGTGAGTAGTGTATACAAAGGAAGTGTATTTCACATTCCAGATTCATTACCTGCTATAAATATATTTGCACATGAGAATATGTTTCAGCTGCAATGCAAATACAATATGGCTCCATTACACGCGTTCACGATGATACCCCTCCCCTCTCTGATACCCCCCCCCCCCCCCCCACTCCTCCCTCAGTCCACAGCTCATACCTGCTCATTCCTAATTTGTATGAAATTGAGGCATACTAGTCATATTAGCGACATATGATCACACATTTTGCATGCGGTTTTGTAAAAGCAGACTCGACATGCTTCAGAATCAGGCATGATATGATACTGACAATTTGTGGTCATTGTTACCTTTACGCAGCCAGGCTCAGCTGAGGTGCTGGAGGAAGAGCGCTGTGCCGAGCCAGGCTTGGCAGAGGGACAGCATACTCTGGATCGGATTCTCCTTTGCTATGGTAAACTGCAAACAGTCGCGTCTCCTGCCGTAGAACAGTGTGAATGAATTTGGTACCAGTGTTATTAGACCAATGTTCAAACTGTGATTTAGTTCAGTTTTCTACTTTTGGGCTTGTTCAGTTGGCTAAAAACCGTTGACGATTTTGCATTGTCAAGGTGTGCGCTGCCTCGCTCTCCAGCGCTCGCCAGGTCAACACGCGAGCTTATGTATCTGCTCAACAATGCCAGTTCAGAAATAGAGTAAATCAGCGAACGCTTATAGCACAATTATGCGGCCTGTATAGTTGTAATTGTGATGTGCCATCGAGATTCGAGCCGGAGAGAAGCGGGTGATGGTTGTCTGGAGAACCAAATATGTCGAGCTTGTATTATTCAGTTAATATGGTAATATAGTTTATATAAATATGGTCAAATTCTGTGCTTGTTTACGTTGAGCGATCCGTCGCCTGAAAACGGAATATGCTAAGTATATGTCATCCACGTCGCCGCATGAACACAGTTCACATGGTAAGCGTCGGTTTTATGTAATAAACATACACAGTCTCTCACAATGCGCAGGTACATGAGCTGGTCGAATAAAGCTGGCTATAACACCATATCGCACACGATAAGCACGGTACCAAAATGTGAGACAACAGCCAACATCGGGTCTGGGTCGGCCAGCAGGGTGCGCAGGAGTAGAAGGAGGCTGTTGGGCTGTCCTTTTCGAGGTAGAAGACAGGCCTGCCGCTGTACCTGATGATGGGCCTGGTTCCGGGGAGAGTTGGGTACGCGATGGTTGAAGAAGCTGAGAAGAAAAACAAACAGGAGAAATCATGACATGATTCCCTGTAGCATACTATGATAACAACATGGGTGCACAGTGTCCCTAAATTTGTGCACATTTGTGCAACATCAGTTGAAAATGGCCAAAAATGACCAGAAGTCCACTTGATGTAAGATGACCTTACAAACCAGTATGCAAAACATGGTGAATACAAACTCGAAAGTCATCTTAGTATGAAAGACAATGAGCACATCCCTGAAAATGTTAAAATTAAGTGTTCTAAATTTGCTAACTGGTTGGACAGGACAGGTATTCGCTGCCAGGACATGATGCTGGACTTCTGACCTCACCCGGTAGTGGCAGCCCGGGTTCGAGTCGCTTCGGCGCTCGCTATTTGCTCCTGTCTGGGATGGCCTGCGGCCGGTGGCAGTGGTCGCACTCAAGGTCAGGTGACGTCAGTGAGCGGGGCGGACCGTGTCCAGGTATGTCGGGCACGTAAAACTTTCGTCTCTAAATTCTGCCGGACGCCAGGAATTGCGCGATCGGGTGGTGGGGTCAGGACCTGCGCAACAAGCTATGCTTAGCGTGGATCCTGACCTCGGAAATCCATCCATTCAAAAACATTCGGACTAAATTTATTATTAAAAAAAAAAAAATACTCTTACCATTACCCCTTGAGTGGTCAAAGGTGGGGAGGTCAAACAGGTGAGTTTGCCTATCTGATCTGGAATACGTTACTCATCAGTCTGTGGTAAAGTATTTGATTTGTAAAGGATTGTTTCTCTTCGGCTAGGCCAACAAATACTCACTTAAAAACGTCCGCCCTCGACCCACACAAGCAGCATTTCAGCGTCATCATTCAAAAACCAATGGAACTCACTCAATCTTAAATTATTAATTCTTATACGGATTACGGCCTCGTCAATACAGTGTCCACAAACGCACGAGGAATTCACCGCCGCCATTATCTACCGTGACAAATAAAACATAAATTATAACCGTGCTCAATAACACTAGCCGTGATGTGTACAGTGAGCTTGACGAATCACCGTTGAGCTCGCTAGAGCCAGCTTATCGCTGATTGGTCAAACTTACTGTACGCGCCGTGCGAACGCTAGTCTGAAACACCACTATTATCATGCGGGGCAAAAGTGCGAGGCAGCCGGCAGTCGCCAAGGCCCCCAAGTTTGGCGAAATAGAGCAAAGATTGATTGACTTTAACATATTTGTTTTGGCTATAATGCTGTGACGTCACCAGTCAAACTGGTATAAACCTCCCAGCTGGTATAAACCTTGGTGGTTCGTTAAAAAATCTGCTCTAGAGCCGTTGAGATAGAGTTTTGAGAAAAACGAACATTGGATCATATGATTTATATATCCAAGCTACAATTCTGCCATCTCAGTTCAAAACCTCATGTTAAGGTCGACACTTCCCTTTAATGGATGCCACATTTGAAATCAGCGTCACAAAATGTCATAGAGACTGCCAAATTCCAAAAAGGTCATCTCAGGTCATCTGAGGTCAGTGACCTCGGTTGACCTGTGGAAATGCATGACCCCAGTAGAGCATATCATTATGTAAAATGAATCTCATATTTGAAATCAGCGTCACAAAATGTCCTAGAAACCGCCAGAAGCAAAACAAAAGTCATCTTAGGTCATCGGAGGTCAATGACCTTGGTTGACCTCTGAAAAGGTCAATCGAGGTCATAATCTCAGTGGAAACCACAACTGTTACCTTCAAACACCTGTGCATATGCTCCTGAACAACAAACACTCGGAAACTGCACAAGTTACATGCATCGATACTACGGGACGCCAGTTGCCCCTGACATGACCTTGAGAAACAAGTCATAGGTCACGGGTCATGTGGGTTAGAAGTTCAAATTTTTTAGAGTATGTGTCAAATTGTTCAAAAGTAAGGTACTGAAAGTTTCATTGCAATCGGTTGAAAACTACGCGAGTTATTCCGGAAAAACCGAGGATGGGGTGGCATCTACCCCCTACCCGGGCGAGGGTTTATACATTTATACGTAACTACCATTCCGTTATTATTTTATGGAATATACATTTTATTATCGGTAAAACAAATAGTCACATATTATGACAATATTAGCATCCGTGGCCGTGGGAACGAAGTTAGCTTTGTTCTGGCTGGCTTTAACTAGGAAGCTGAGCAGCTGGACACTGGACAGGATAAACAATAGTCGTCGTTCTATCGCCTGGCGTGTGTAAGAAATGCCGGCCTGAAGTGGCGACATTTCGCATCGTCACACCGGGGACCAGCAATAAGTGTCCGCCGGGCGACAGTGTTGCCAATCTGAAATGATGGGGGGGGAGCGCCAAGAGAGGCCGTCAGCGGTGCTGAAGGCTTGCCTGGCAATTATTGAGCGCCCAGCATCACCGTCCAAATGTTGGCACCAGAAGTCTGCAGAAGGTCTGCAGCGACAGTGCGGAGCGGCGGCCAGCTAGAACACATCCTATGTGAAGGATATTTTACGTTCTAAGAATGAAACCCAGGTTTGATATGTTTGGCTGCTAATAATGTTCAAACTACATTTTACAGATGTTATTGTGGCCTAGCCTTTTTGAAGTTGACATGTTCATTTTTGACATTTTCTTCCAAATTTTCTAAACGGGCCAACGATTCAACTTGAGTCCTCTGACTCAAGTTTAATCGCCAATTCACATAACCGTATGTCTCAAGTTAATATTCAGCTCTGATTGTATAAGATAGATAATCATCAAATGTGGTCCGTATCCATTTTTTTTACCTCTCACTTGCGATTGACGTAACGTTGATTTCTGAGAAATTATTTATGCTTGTTATACTCTGTAATGCATTTTCTATTTTCTATTGTAATGCATTCTGAATATATTGTCCCGATCAAAACAACTGCGACACGCTCTTGAAGCTGCTTACGGGATTTATCATTCACTGGCCATTGGACTTCGCCCAGTCTGAGATCCGGTTTAACCGATCTTGGGTCATCTTCTGACGTACTTCTGACGTAGTCGTTGGAATGACTATCAATCTGGGCAGTGAAAATAACCCAATGGGCAATCACGCCATCAAAATGGATAAATCTGTTACAGATGAGCATTAAAATAAATAGAAGGCTAAGAGGACTACTGAAATGAAGCGGTATCGCTGAGTAATTGAATTATTGTCGGCCCATGTAGCGTGGAGAAATATCCGACTGAAGCGTTCAACTATGGGCGATATCACTGATGTTACGTCTCTGAGTGTGCAGCGAAAGTAGGTGTCGATTTACTCAAACAATTTATATTTCGGCATACAATGTTGTTTAGATCACATGCCACTTAACCCGCGCACTGCAGGGGCTTTGCGCCGAACACGAACTGCAGGGGGAGGGGGTTGATTTCCGCCCCCCCCCTTCCCCCTGAGATCTCGAAAACTACCCTACGTAGCGAGAAGCGGAAAACGACATTTGATAGCTTGATACATGTTCTATCGAAAGTATTTCAGTATTGTTTTAGGTCAGGTCAAAATTGAGGTCACCAGAGGTCATCAAAGGTCAAATTTTCCAGTTTTTCCTGTTTTAGGACATCGCTCCAGAAATTCCCATATATCTCAGAAATTATGCTAGTTAGAAACAAACCGAAAAGCAAACGCCAGTCAGTGAAATTTTCAATCGCTAAGGTGTCCTCAAATTTGATCTCAGGTCAATATTTGAGGCTCCAGAGGTCAAAAAAGGAAAAATATGACGTGTTTTTGCTAAATCGATTTTCGCTATTAACTTTTTATGTAATAAAGATAACGGAAACTGTTTACGCCATTGTGTTTATATTGTCAAGGTGCTTTGAATGATGTACATGGTGACCTTATTAAGTTAACTTGAAAATTGACCTCAGGTCAAGGTCAAGTGGTGACCCAAGTATGGCATGTTGCATAGGGGAAGACGTGTCTCGACGAGACAAACACTTTGATGTCTGTTTCACTCCTCTATCTTCGTTATGTCGGGAGTAATTGACAACAAAAGTGATGGTGACCTCGCATGACCTCAAATGACCCAATAGGGGTCACTGAACAAAACTTACACTTTAATCATCAAGAATATCCTATAATAACATGATCTAGAAGTAATTGGACTAATATCATGCATATCCTTAGCATTTGTATATTTCCCCATTTACTTATTATGGGGGAGGCTACGAAATTGACCTGACCTTAGGTCACCGATATCAAAATTCCGAGATAAAAGAATTGTAAGTACTTATGCCCTCATGACATCCTGTAAGTTTCAAACTGATCGGTGAAAAACTCTGGCTTTGGCACAACTGCAAACATTTGTGGAGGTGGGGTCACTTGACCTGGTCTGATGACCTGACCTGAGATGACCCGAGGATGTTTTTTTTTCAAAGTGTGCGCAATTGATGTCCTGGCAGGTGTGCGAAACCCCGGCGGCGCTGCGTGCCGCCGTTTTTTCGCTATCTTTGAAAAACCTGAGGGGGGGGGGGCGGAAATCAACCCCCTGCAGTGCGCGGGCTAATTATTGGCTGACATCGAATCTTAAACATAAATAATGAAAAACCCAAAATAATTATTTACTTAACCTCAGGGGCGGATCCGGGGGGGGGCGCAGGGGCTGGGGCCCCTGCCTTGAAAAACGGCGCCCTCGGGCACCCCGGCGCCGTCCTTGTAAAGGATTTGCTGGCGCCGAAGTCACCGTAGCGTTCTCGGGAGGACGCCAGGGTGCCCTTGCGTCTACCAACAGCATCGTAGCACTCTTGGAAGGGACCCTGGCACCCTCAGAAGACATCTTGCCGCTCCCACATTTTCCGCCCGCATTATGCCGCCCTCTGAAGGTACATCGCCGCCTTCGGAAGGTACATCGCCGCCTTCGGAAGGCATTATGCCGCCCTCGGAAGACATCATGGCGCCCTCAGAGCGCATTATTCCGCACTCTGAAAGCATCGGGAAGCATATTTGACCCGTTTAATTTACATAATGGCACCCTTCTGGACCATGCCGCCCCTGTCACCGAGGAAATATGCAGGCCTCGGGCCAGCGGCCCCTAGCCTAAGAAAATCCTGGATCCACCCCTGCTAAACCTTAAGAGGAATATGTAATGTGAACATCTTTTTCAGTTAAATATCTTTCCTAAGCATTGTTGTCATTACTGGCATAGCTGTATTTGTACTTTTTTCATACAAGGGAGTAGAAATTACTTACCTTCCAAATTATACGTGATTATTTTATATTTCCATTGTTTTTATACAAGTAAACCATTCTCCGAATATACCAATCCACACACAATGAACCACATGTTTACGTAACACCATACAACTAGTGTCTTGCGACTGCGACTTTTCTAGAAAATATGTCAACGCAGCGGATCTACGCTTCGTCGAAACTACGCGAAACTCGACATCTACGCTTCGTCGAAAATAGTCCTGCTTTATTTACAGCGGGCTATTTTCGGCCGTCGAGCGGCATCCAGACAGCGCGCGTGGCGATAATTTTTCTGGCGCGCCGCCGCCGGTTCCGGGCGGCGCTGCGACCTGCGGCTTGTGACCGCCTCCGGTGGCGGGCTCCGGGGCACCAGGCGGCAGCGACACAACCAAACAGGCCGCCGGCCAAGGCCGCGCGGAACGCGTCCCCGAGCCGGCGGCGACTTGAAGCTGGCACTTGTCACTGGCCGCGCCCACACACAGGCAGTCAGTTGTCATGAACTGTGCGCAATCCTGCCCGCGTACGGCTGCTCCTCGGCTCGAGAAACAGCGGTCCACTTGCTGATATTGGCTTACCGACCCTGCTTCGTAGATGTGAGCGGCTCCGGTGAATGGCGCAGCCGGTCGGCCTGGCAGTGTCTATTGCTTATCAGTCGCGTCCTCTTTGCACTCCGTCTTCAAAGCGGTTCAGCTGGGTTCGTTGTGAATCACGGGTTCAGCTGGGTTCGTTGTGGGATCAAAGCTGCTGCTCGTCACGCAGGAGCGCCCTGTGTGTTGCGGCCAGGACAAACTTCCTCGACCTGGCACGTAGTCAGTCAGGCTTCGTTGTGCCTGATCTGCTCTTCAAAAACAGTCGCAGTTGACTAGGCATGAGCAGTCAAGGAGATGAAAGCAGGTGTCGAGGCTTCCTCGGGTCGAGGCTTCCTCGGGCCTCGGGAGATGAAAGCGGTCTCGAGGCTTCCTCGGGTCGAGGCTTCCTCGGGCCTCGGGAGATGAAAGCAGGTGTCGAGGCTTCCTCGGGTCGAGGCTTCCTCGGGCCTCGGGAGATGAAAGCAGGTGTCGAGGCTTCCTCGGGTCGAGGCTTCCTCGGGCCTCGGGAGATGAAAGCAGGTGTCGAGGCTTCCTCGGGTCGAGGCTTCCTCGGGCCTCGGGAGATGAAAGCAGGTGTCGAGGCTTCCTCGGGTCGAGGCTTCCTCGGGCCTCGGGAGATGAAAGCAGGTGTCGAGGCTTCCTCGGGTCGAGGCTTCCTCGGGCCTCGGGAGATGAAAGCAGGTGTCGAGGCTTCCTCGGGTCGAGGCTTCCTCGGGCCTCGGGAGATGAAAGCAGGTGTCGAGGCTTCCTCGGGTCGAGGCTTCCTCGGGCCTCGGGAGATGAAAGCAGGTGTCGAGGCTTCCTCGGGTCGAGGCTTCCTCGGGCCTCGGGAGATGAAAGCAGGTGTCGAGGCTTCCTCGGGTCGAGGCTTCCTCGGGCCTCGGGAGATGAAAGCAGGTGTCGAGGCTTCCTCGGGTCGAGGCTTCCTCGGGCCTCGGGAGATGAAAGCAGGTGTCGAGGCTTCCTCGGGTCGAGGCTTCCTCGGGCCTCGGAAGATGAAAGCAGGTGTCGAGGCTTCCTCGGGTCGAGGCTTCCTCGGGCCTCGGGAGATGAAAGCAGGTGTCGAGGCTTCCTCGGGTCGAGGCTTCCTCGGGCCTCGGGAGATGAAAGCAGGTGTCGAGGCTTCCTCGGGTCGAGGCTTCCTCGGGCCTCGGGAGATGAAAGCAGGTGTCGAGGCTTCCTCGGGTCGAGGCTTCCTCGGGCCTCGGGAGATGAAAGCAGGTGTCGAGGCTTCCTCGGGTCGAGGCTTCCTCGGGCCTCGGGAGATGAAAGCAGGTGTCGAGGCTTCCTCGGGTCGAGGCTTCCTCGGGCCTCGGGAGATGAAAGCAGGTGTCGAGGCTTCCTCGGGTCGAGGCTTCCTCGGGCCTCGGGAGATGAAAGCAGGTGTCGAGGCTTCCTCGGGTCGAGGCTTCCTCGGGCCTCGGGAGATGAAAGCAGGTGTCGAGGCTTCCTCGGGTCGAGGCTTCCTCGGGCCTCGGGAGATGAAAGCAGGTGTCGAGGCTTCCTCGGGTCGAGGCTTCCACGGGCCTCGGGAGATGAAAGCAGGTGTCGAGGCTTCCTCGGGCCTCGGGAGATGAAAGCAGGTGTCGAGGCTTCCTCGGGCCTCGGGAGATGAAAGCAGGTGTCGAGGCTTCCTCGGGTCGAGGCTTCCTCGGGCCTCGGGAGATGAAAGCAGGTGTCGAGGCTTCCTCGGGTCGAGGCTTCCTCGGGCCTCAGGAGATGAAAGCAGGTGTCGAGGCTTCCTCGGGTCGAGGCTTCCTCGGGCCTCGGGAGATGAAAGCAGGTGTCGAGGCTTCCTCGGGTCGAGGCTTCCTCGGGCCTCGGGAGATGAAAGCAGGTGTCGAGGCTTCCTCGGGTCGAGGCTTCCTCGGGCCTCGGGAGATGAAAGCAGGTGTCGAGGCTTCCTCGGGTCGAGGCTTCCTCGGGCCTCGGGAGATGAAAGCAGGTGTCGAGGCTTCCTCGGGTCGAGGCTTCCTCGGGCCTCGGGAGATGAAAGCAGGTGTCGAGGCTTCCTCGGGCATCGGGAGATGAAAGCAGGTGTCGAGGCTTCCTCGGGTCGAGGCTTCCTCGGGCCTCGGGAGATGAAAGCAGGTGTCGAGGCTTCCTCGGGTCGAGGCTTCCTCGGGCCTCGGGAGATGAAAGCAGGTGTCGAGGCTTCCTCGGGTCGAGGCTTCCTCGGGCCTCGGGAGATGAAAGCAGGTGTCGAGGCTTCCTCGGGTCGAGGCTTCCTCGGGCCTCGGGAGATGAAAGCAGGTGTCGAGGCTTCCTCGGGTCGAGGCTTCCTCGGGCCTCGGGAGATGAAAGCAGGTGTCGAGGCTTCCTCGGGTCGAGGCTTCCTCGGGCCTCGGGAGATGAAAGCAGGTGTCGAGGCTTCCTCGGGTCGAGGCTTCCTCGGGCCTCGGGAGATGAAAGCAGGTGTCGAGGCTTCCTCGGGTCGAGGCTTCCTCGGGCCTCGGGAGATGAAAGCAGGTGTCGAGGCTTCCTCGGGTCGAGGCTTCCTCGGGCCTCGGAAGATGAAAGCAGGTGTCGAGGCTTCCTCGGGTCGAGGCTTCCTCGGGCCTCGGGAGATGAAAGCAGGTGTCGAGGCTTCCTCGGGTCGAGGCTTCCTCGGGCCTCGGGAGATGAAAGCAGGTGTCGAGGCTTCCTCGGGTCGAGGCTTCCTCGGGCCTCGGGAGATGAAAGCAGGTGTCGAGGCTTCCTCGGGTCGAGGCTTCCTCGGGCCTCGGGAGATGAAAGCAGGTGTCGAGGCTTCCTCGGGTCGAGGCTTCCACGGGCCTCGGGAGATGAAAGCAGGTGTCGAGGCTTCCTCGGGCCTCGGGAGATGAAAGCAGGTGTCGAGGCTTCCTCGGGCCTCGGGAGATGAAAGCAGGTGTCGAGGCTTCCTCGGGCCTCGGGAGATGAAAGCAGGTGTCGAGGCTTCCTCGGGCCTCGGGAGATGAAAGCAGGTGTCGAGGCTTCCTCGGGCCTCGGGAGATGAAAGCAGGTGTCGAGGCTTCCTCGGGCCTCGGGAGATGAAAGCAGGTGTCGAGGCTTCCTCGGGCCTCGGGAGATGAAAGCAGGTGTCGAGGCTTCCTCGGGCCTCGGGAGATGAAAGCAGGTGTCGAGGCTTCCTCGGGCCTCGGGAGATGAAAGCAGGTGTCGAGGCTTCCTCGGGTCGAGGCTTCCTCGGGCCTCGGGAGATGAAAGCAGGTCTCGAGGCTTCCTCGGGTCGAGGCTTCCTCGGGCCTCGGGAGATGAAAGCAGGTGTCGAGGCTTCCTCGGGTCGAGGCTTCCTCGGGCCTCGGGAGATGAAAGCAGGTGTCGAGGCTTCCTCGGGTCGAGGCTTCCTCGGGCCTCGGGAGATGAAAGCAGGTGTCGAGGCTTCCTCGGGCCTCGGGAGATGAAAGCAGGTGTCGAGGCTTCCTCGGGTGCATCATCATGCTTCGCGAAGAGATGCTGAGGGATGGCGATAGTGGCGAGAAATGATCTGTAAGGGAATATATGTCATCATGATATGGTAATAATTTGACTCCTTATTCTTATTATTATCTTATCCATAGGTGTTGATTTATATACTTTGGGGGGCCCTCGCCCCCCCCCCATATTGAGTTCACCCCCCCCCCTAATGGTGCTCTCGCCCCCCCCCCAATGACGTTCTCTCGCCCCCCAATACTTTTCGCCCTTAAATTACTTGATATATAGGTACACTTACAGGCGATTCAGTTCAGTGTCGATAATCGATTTATATACCTTTGGAGTGACCCTCGGTTCCTCCCCCGCCCCACAATGTTGAGTTCGGCCCCCCAAAGGTGCTCTCGCCCCCTCTTAATGTGTTCTGGCCACTAGCGTATCCAAGGAGCCCGAAGGGCCAGGCTCCCAAATCGTCTGAAGTCTGCCAAAAATGGCGCATTTCCTAATTTAAATGCAAATCTACGCAATTTTTACCAAGGGAAGTTTGTTTTAAATCACCTATTCATGCATGAAAAAGCGAAATATTTGACTGTTTACCACTTTGAGAGGACCCTCAATCGATCTAAAGACGCTTTTCCGGCCAGAGAGCTTTAACACGCGCCCTGGAGGGCCTGGGATAATTGCACGCCCTGGGGGGGGGGGGGGGGAGGAGGGGCGGACGGATTTCGCTCCCCCCGCCCCCTATGATCCAGAAAACCACGCAACGTAGCGACAAGGGGAAAACAGTGTTAGATAGCCCGATACAAGTTCTATCGAAAGTATATCAATCTTGTTTTAGGTTAGGTCAATATTGAGGTCACTTGAGGTCACCAAAGGTCAGATTTTCCAGTTTTAAGACTTCGCTTCGAACACCCTCAAATATCTTTGGAACTATGATAGCTAACAACAAACGGGAAAAACAATCGAAAGCTCTTGAGTAATCACACTTTATTTACTCAGATTTGAGCCCAGGTCAATAGTGTAGGCTCCCGAGGTCATCAAACGTCAAAAAGGCTATTTTTTGCCCAAACTGTTTTCGCAAATAACTTTTACCTAATAAAGATAAAGGAATACGGGTGACGCCATCGTGTTTGTCTCATCAAGACACTTCAAATCATATTCATTTTGACCAGGTTAGGTCAACTGAGAAATTTGACATCAGGTCAAGGTCAAGTGGTGACCCAAGTAGGTCATGTGCACATAGGCAGACGTGTCTCGACGAGACAAACCATTTACCGTTTTCACTTATATATCTTCATTGTGTCGACAGTTATTGACAAAACAGTGTTGGTAGTCACGAAATTGACCCGACCTTAGGTCACCGATATACAAAATCCGAGATCAACAAATTGTATTAAGTCGGTAAGAGAGGAACAATGCACATCCGCTTCTTTGAAAGGATCATCGATCGACCTGAGAGGGCCATCGTCCGGTCTGAGAGGCCCCTTGTGGTGTTTGTTTGTTTGTTTATTTGTATTGTTTATATGTAGTCTATGACGAACTACTTCGGCACGTGTCACCTGTCCTGTGTCATGAGCAGCATGGTTTTATCCGCCGCCGTTCGTGTGTTACTAACCTTGCTGTCTATCTTCGAACAGCGTGGGAAGCCATATCGGACGGATACCAGACGGACGCTATATATACAGATTATTCGGCTGCTTTTCAAAGCGTTAAAAGAAATAGTTCACCTTTGAAATTTTTTACCCGACACGATTTGATTATATTTTGTAATACAATTTCTTTTTATATTGTCAAAAATGGCCTTATATCGCGCCGATTCAGGACAGAAGGCCGTACATTTTTATTGTTTATCAAAACTATATGCATACTCTCTGAGTCTGAGTCCTGACGTCACGCGAATGTAAACAATGGTTCAGCCAATCAGATTCGAAAGTAGCCGCGTAAAGATAGACTCGCATTGGAGATGTGCCAACCGGCGGCCGGCGATCGCTTGCTAGCACCAGCTGCAAGCTGATTGGCTGATGGTATAGCCTCTGCCCGGGCTAAAACCAGTACAACATTGTTTCGCCAGCACCGCATTCCTTCGCCAAAAACTAAAATATATTCGGCTGGAGAGTCTTTTCAGTCAAGAAAACTTGTAGATAGGGGTTTCCCAACACGGGCTACAAAACTGCTATCTCAGTTTAAAACTAATGTTGAAGGTGAACTATTTCCTTTAATCACTCGCTTCTAATTCATAAACTCAAACATTCCTATCATTTGAGGTATTCTGCCTTAAAATGGTTTGTCTCGTATCTGTCCGATAGGCGTCAGAGGGTCATCGTCAATGGCAAAACCTCCTACTGGAAACCAGTAACGTCTGGTGTTCCAGAAAGTTCTCTTTTGGCTCCACTTCTCTTTTTCATTATTCATCAATGACTTACCACTTGAAATTCAGTCCGGTTGCCTTCTGTACGCCGATGACGTCAAAATCTATCGCAAAATTACTTCCCCATCTGACGGACTACTGCTGCAACAGGATCTCGATCGTCTGGCAGCCTGGTCCGCCAGATGGGGACTAACTCTGAATCCCCAAAAATGCAAGTCATTCACTATGACCCTCAGGCGCGCGCCCGTCCAGACAATATATTTTATTAGTGCTTCAAAACTCGAGCACGTTGGAGAAGTTCGCGACTTGGGCATCATTCTAGACACCAAACTTACATTTGCTCCCCAGGTCACAAATGTTGTCAGAAGGGCCAATAGAACGCTCGGACTACTAATTCGCTCTTTTCAAACCGGTTCTCATGGTTCAAAGTTTAACATGAACGCTCTACTGTGCGCTTACTTCTCCAACGTACGCTCAATTTTTTAATATGGTAGCGTGATCTGGGCGGGCGCGGCTGATTCCCACACAGTGTGGGTCGAAAGAGTTCAACACAAATTTCTAATTTGGCTTCTAAATAGTACTTTCTCTGGTCATACCACTTCTTTAGCATACTCAGACTTGTTACAACACTTCCGGATACCGTCTTTATCAGCTCGTAGGATTCAGCATGACCTATTGTTTATCAGGAACATTTTCCACTCGAAATTAGATTCTCAAACTTTGCTAACAAGCTTTTCACTTCATGTACCAGCTCGATCGACCCGCACTCACAAGCTGTTACACGAGATCTGCCCCCTCGTTAACACCGTGAAGGGCAGTCTACTCTGCAGGGTACCTAGGCTAGTCAACTCTTTTTTAAACAGCGTCCCAGAGGTGGATTTTCTTGTAGATCATTTTAACACTTTTATAAAACATGTCATCACTTATATAGCATATCTGTAACTCGTCTTTTACGGTCGCTATTTTTATCTTGCATCATTTATCAGTTCACTTTGTATGGTTTACACTATGTATATCTTGCTAATGTTTCAATGTACTTTATGGAGTAACGGTGTTATCGGTTTTACTATGTGACTTCACCTGTCAGTGGGGGCGACCCTGTTGGTGATCTGCTTAATAAAATACAAATAAATAAATATTATCACCAACAGATAAAACTCCACTTACAGGCGAAGTCATTGCTTAAAACACAAAGGCCAAAGGTTTGGAAAGGCCTTACATATATGCTAGTCTTCTGAGGGGATCCTTACAAGGCCTGCCGCCTGAGGAGACTGAGAGGGCCTTTGCAATACCTGATAATTCCCTAGGCTTATCTAAGAGGATCGTTGTCAGGCCCGAGAGGGCCCTGTGCCAGTGTGAGATTCTGAGATTCTCGGCCATTCTGAAAGCCATTGGTCGGTCGGAGGCACTGGCAGATTCAGGGGGTATCAGTGGCAAATGTCCCCCCTCCACAGCAGGAATCTGGGGGGGGGGGGCATTTAATGCAAGTATACCCCCGCGCGTTCCCTGCACTGAACGTGAAAAACAATGATCTTAGGAGAAAACTTCATGAAAACATATTTTTTTCTTCTCTCGAGTGATTTAATTTGAAGTTTGTATGTATCCCTTGCTTTCAATGATAGACAAAATAGCACACCTGATGCAATTCAAGCAGGCCCGGTGACACGCGCCCCACTGGGAGGGGGGGGGGGGGGGGGGAGGGGAGGGGAGGGGGGGGGGGGCAGAATCTGCCCCTCCCGGATTTTATAAATAACTTGCAAATTATGATAGATATCAACGTGAAACTGTAGGTACCTTATGCTGCATCAATTATACATTTCCTCACCAAATTTGAATGCAATTGATGTAGTATTTTGGGAGATAATGACGTTTTAATGACGTCATGTCATGCCATTTTTGGTGGGGAAAAAACGATTACATGGTTGAAAAATCGTAGAAAATAGAGTTTAAAAGCAAATTGCAAATACAAATGTCAAAAGAAAGAAACTGACATTGTCTTCAATATGGCTATCTCGGATGTTCAAAAGTTTGGGTTTTTGACTCCCCTTCCACCCCATTAAAAAAAAAATCACAAAATCAATTTTTGTGAATTTGAAAAGTGTATTTCTTAGGTTCGAATGCTAAAATAAGGTGACCGGCCCAAATT